>SZWC01014537.1:34637-47579 GCA_023375785.1 Penium margaritaceum
GCCTGTCTCACATCACCGACCGCAAGTGTTCTTTCCTTGGAGCAGATGAACCCGCAATGGCAAGACATCCTGATTCTACCAACCAATTGGAACGAATTCTCGCGCGCAATGCTTGCATGCTTTGGATGACTAAGAAAGAAGTCAAGCGTCTACGTGAGCTGTCAGCGTGGCAGAGTACACTTGAAGATTCGGCGAGATTATCACCGGAGCAGACACAACCCCCGATGAACTTTGTTTCCACCACAGCAACGGCCTCAAACAAGAAATCCGTTGAGCAATCGCTATTTTTTGCATCCAGAATGAATTGCCGTGGATGGTCACAGCAGCAAAAAGGATGGGCGGTGCCGACTACAATTCACGGAACCATGCTTCCTACGACCAGCGACAACCTAACAACAATCATCATGTGAATGGAAAGAACTGGCCATTGGACTCCTCCACTCCGATGGAAATGGACACCGCCCACTTGAGAGAAACACGAACCTGCTACAACTGCAAAAAAAAGTCAGAGATATCCCTCACAATTTTTGGAGCAAGGAGCAGGCCAAAGAGGGGGGGGGGAGTCGCAGAAAAAAAGTTAGGAAACGGCAAAGGACATGAGTAAAAGGCGCAACTTTTGTCCACGAGGAATAATCTGCGCCAAACAATTGCCCATGTGAATAGACCAGATTGCCGTAGAGGCGTTGCCAAGATCGCAAAGTTCAACGAGGGGTACGAGGACGACCAACCGGCAACACTGCTAAGAGATCAGCCTCGAGGATGTAAAAGTCACAGAACGGTACAAGCGCTACTAGATAGAAGAGCTTCACACAACTTCGTAAGCAACCACATGGTTCGCAAACTGGGTTTGGAAACCAAACCAGGGATGTTCGAAGGAAAAACTGTCAATGGGAGATAACAGGTACGGAGACTCTGAGAACCACTGCGGCTTCAAGTGGCGAATCTACGAGATGTAATGGCCTGAACTTCTTGTCCAATGAGCGACTGCAAAATCATCCTTGGAGGAGATTTTCTATACCGCCACAATCCGCAAGTTGATTGGAACAACAATGATGTCTACCTAGAGTTTGACAACGCCAAACAACAACTACCACATGCGGGACAGAAGCCGATAGTAGAAGTAGTAGAAGTGGAAGTAGTAGAGGAAGTCACGGAAGTTGAAAAGCGACAACCAGTACAGCCGATACCGCTCAATGTGGCCAAGAATTGTAATTGACGAGGAGCTCGTGCACAGCTCATACATCTCCAGGCAATGAGAGAAGCAAAAGTGGCAAAGTTACCTCATCATCAGCCTCATCAGCCTCAGCAGCCTCCACAAAGTTTGCAATAGTACTCAAAGAGTTTGTGCCACTCCTGGAGGAGTTTGCAAACGTCTTCCCAGACGAAATCCTGAAAACTTTACCTCCTCAGTGACACATTGACCATCTCATCTGTCAGGATGAGATCCGCGTGGTGCGGTCCCGACGTTTGTCTGATCGTCTCTATTGGTTCACGTCTACTGTTTTGGGCGAATCTGAGACTGAGCGTGAGCTTTCTATTCGCCACACGCTATGTGAGCAGGAATTTAGAGACAGTCAGTTTGCGAAGGGAATAACGTCATTTTGCGTTAGTGTTTTAACATGGACATGATCACAACATTTATAGGGCTAGTCATGAGCTTTCCAACGCACCAAACCGCGTGCGATTCAGCAAAGCGTAGCTCAAGTTATGCTTGACAAAGCGCAGGTCTCACCCACCACAGAAGCCTGACGCCGCCACTCGCCATGGCGCCTTCATTCACGTGCAAAGCGCCTTTCCCAAGGCGCAGGTCCCATTGCCCATGGTGTGGGGGTCCCCTGCACTGTTTCCACGCACCCTACCAACTTTTGGTTCGTGTTTGGTGATGGGGTGTGACGAGGTTCGAAACCTGTCCGTGGACCTGCAGTCAGAATTTTGACGAAGTCCCCGAGTAACAAAACGTACTACTGAGTTTCGGACGCCGAGCCAGATTTGTGGCTGTCCCTCAGTAACAACCTGCACTACTGGATCCGGTGGATGAACCGCCGGATCAGGTGGATCATCCACCGGACGCCTCGGCAGGCCTATCGGAGCATTTTCTCCAGATGGTATTTTTGTTACTCGGTCCGGTCGATTATCGACCGGATTTCGAGTCGCAGCCGGCTCCCAGAGCCGCTGCGCATACCCCAACTTTGGAAAGCCATATCTCCCTCAATACTTGTCTGATGCCGGCGAAATAACTTCCACCGAATTCAGCGACTCGTCAACTTTGAGGAGCAATCCTCCGTTTTAGGATCTCAGCAATTGTCAAGTCGCCAGATCCGCCGCAGCGGCGTTTCCACTTTCTGGCGGCTCGTCGGCGCCTCCCGGCGCCGCAGTTGGGCATGCGGAGGGGCAATTTTCCCAACATTCTCCCCCTTGCACCTGCCATGCCCGCTGCTCCTGCTTGCTCTCACTCATCTTCCGCTGCGCCCTCTAGCCCGTCATAGCCGGTCATCCCAAGTCCGGCCACGCACATCCCGTGCCGGTCCGCGGCTTGCGCTTTGGTCAAGCAATCCGCAAGCATGTTGTGTGTGCTGAAGTGCTGCAGCACCACCTGCCCCTTCTCAACCATGTCCCATGCGTAGTGATGATGCACGTTGATGTGCTTTGTCCTCCTGTGCTGTGTCGGGTTGTTGGTCAGCGAGATGGAGCCGATGTTGTCCTCGTGCACCACCGTAGGCTCCAGCTGCGGCACGCCCAGCTCCCCCAGCAACCTACGAAGCCACACCGCCTCCTTGACCGCCTCGGCCAGCGCGATATACTCTGCTTCCACTGTGGAGGTGGCGACGCAGTCCTGCTTTCTGCTGCACCATGAAACAGCTGCACCAGCGAGGAAAAACACGTACCCGGATGTGGACTTTCGCTTCTCCACATCCCCAGCGTAGTCTGCGTCCGTGTAGCAGACCAGACGTAAAGGGTCCGCCCGCCCTTTGCCGTCAAACCTCAAGCGCGCATGCCGCGTCGCCTGCAGGTAGCGGAGGATGCGCTTGACCGCTTGCCAGTGTAGTGGCCCTGGGTCGGCCACGTACCTGCTCACTTGGCCCACCGCGTAGGCCAGGTCCGGTCGAGTTGCCACCATGGCGTACTTGAGGCTGCCCACCGCCGATTGGTAAGGCACCCCTGCCATATCCTCCCGCTCTTCTTTTGTTTGCGGTGCCATTGCCGCACTCAGTTCATAGGTCGTGGAGACAGGACTGCACACTGGTTTGCAGTCCTCCATGCCGTACCGCTTCAGCACCTCGGCCACGTATTTGGCCAGTCCCAGCTCAAGTGTGCGCGCCCTCCGGTTCCGCGTAATGCTCACCCCGAGGTTTAATTCTAGCTCCCCCATGTCCGACATCTGGAACCTGCTGCTCAGCTGCTCTTTCAGCTGTAGGCTCGGCAGGTCTGAGGAGCACAAGATCAGATCGTCCACGTAGAGTGCGACAATCTCATGGAGCTTCTTGCTGCGCGGCACGTACACACTGTGATCTGCCTCACATCGCTTGAAGCCAAGTTGTGCCATGAAGCTATCCATCTGTTGGTACCAGCATCGGGGTGATTGTTTTAGCCCGTACAAGGACTTCCGCATCTTGCACACCTTGCCCTCCGGCGCCTCCACCCCCTTCCGGCACCTCCATGTAGATTTCTTTGACAATGATGCCGTTGAGGAAGGCCGTCCATACGTCCATTTGGTGGACCTCCATGTCCTTCGCGGCCGCAACCGCAAGGATCGGCCGGATGCTTGTGAACTTGGCAACGGGGGCAAACGTCTCATCGTAGTGTTCGCCCTTACGTTGTGTGTACTCCTTTGCCACGAGCCGCGCCTTGTACTTGTCAACCACACCTTCCTTTGTGCACTTGGTCTTGAAGACCCACTTGGAGCCGATGACCTTGGCATCTTTCGACCTGTCAACCAGCTGCCACGTGTTGTTTTCTGCAATGGACGCCAACTCTGACTTGATGGCAGCGTCCCACTACTTTCCCTCGGGCCGCGCAAGCACTTCTTGCATGGTCGTTGGCTCCATTGATGCAGCCAGCATGCACCGCATCATGCCAATCCATCGACCGGTGCCAGCGTCGAAACGCTTCCCCGCTCTCCGTTGCCTCACGCTGCGGCGCGGCAGTCTTGGCGGCGTCTCTTCACTCTGCTGCGATCCTTCCGATTCAGCCAGCTCCGGTGAATCATCAACCGGACAGCTTCCCGAGGATTCTTCCCGCTCCGGTGAACCATCAACCGGACGGGCGGCGCGTCCGGAGGATTTTTCTCTGCCGCCCGACGCGAACTCCGCCGGGAGTGCGCTCTTCGGCACCTGCGGTGCCTCCTTCGACGGATCATTCCGCCGGATCTCCAGCCCAGCTGCATTGTCTTCGGAGTCCTCCGCGTCGGCTGCTACACCTGCTACACCGCCACACTCCGACGCCGCATCATCGTCCTCCGCGTCCGCCGGCTCCTTCTTGTAGTCAAGGAGCTGGAACCACTCCCCCTATTTTGGGGTGTTCCCGACGCTCATGTCATTGCTGCTGCTGCTGAAACTTTGCTGCTCGTCGAACTCGACGTCACGGCTGCGGATGATCTCTTGCGTGCGCGGGTCCCAGAGCCGATACGTCTTTTGTGTGCTATCGTAGCCGAGAAAGAAGCACGGCTTTGCCCGTGGTTCCAGCTTGCTGTCGCGTCGTTGCGCCGCCTGTACCATCGCGTGTGCCTTGCACCCGAACACCTTCAAGTACGCCACGTTTGGCTTGCGCCTGCTCCAAACCTCCTGCGGCGTCTTCCAGCCGCCCTTGCCCTTCAGCACCGCTGTTGGGGTGAGATGGATGGTGTAGCTCGCTGTACGCACAACCTCCACCCAGAAACCTCGCGGCAACCCCGCACCCACAAGCATGGTCCGCACCATGTTGAGCAGCGTCTGGTTCACCCGCTCCGCCACTCCGTTGGACTGTGGCGAGTACGGCGTAGTGGGTTCCCACTTGATGCCCAGCTGCTTCATCCACCCGCTGCAGCCCACGTACTCTTCGCCATTGTCGCTGCGTAGCGCTCTGACCTTCCAGCTAGTATGCCTCTCCACCGCTGCAACGTACTCCTTCAGCCGGTCCAGGACCTCGCCCTTCCGCTTCATGAAGTACACGTAGAGTTTTCTGCTGCAGTCGTCAATGAAGGTGACGAAGTATCTCAGGCCGCCGTTTGACGGCGTTTTGAATGGTCCGCATACGTCGCTGTGCACGATCTCCAGCAGGTCCTTTGCGCGAGCCGCGTTCTCGTTGAACGGCTTGCGCCGCGCCTTGCCCAAAATGCAAGGTTGCGCTTTTTGTGCGCTGCTACATCTGTTGTTGCGTCTGCACCGTCGATGACGAGGCTGCGCACCATGTCGCGCTTCGCCATCTCGTTAATGGTTGCGGGCTCTGAATGCCCCAACCGTTGGTGCCAGAGCTCCAGATCAGCGCCTCCTCCCTTGGCCATGTTGACGACGCGCTCCTGCGAATCTGCTACGTCGGATGCCGCGGGGACCACCTTGGTCTACACGATGTAGGGACCGCCCTCGCGCTTCGCCTCCAGCACGACCTCGCCGTCGCCGTCAATGCGCACCACTGCGCCTTTCCTGCGGAACAACACCTCATACCCCTTGTCCGTCAAGTGGCTGACACTCAAAATGTCAGCCAGGCCGGGGACGTGCTGCACATTACGAATTGTGCACANGGCTGCACACCATGTCGCGCTTCGCCATCTCGTTAATGGTTGCGGGCTCTGAATGCCCCAACCGTTGGTGCCAGAGCTCCAGATCAGCGCCTCCTCCCTTGGCCATGTTGACGACGCGCTCCTGCGAATCTGCTACGTCGGATGCCGCGGGGACCACCTTGGTCTCCACGATGTAGGGACCGCCCTCGCGCTTCGCCTCCAGCACGACCTCGCCGTCGCCGTCAATGCGCACCACTGCGCCTTTCCTGCGGAACAACACCTCATACCCCTTGTCCGTCAAGTGGCTGACACTCAAAATGTCAGCCAGGCCGGGGACGTGCTGAGCATTACGAATTGTGCACAGCTCCTTCTTACCGCCCACCACGACTTCCACCTCCACGTCGCCTTGGCCGGCCGCTGGCTCGAGTTTGTCGTTCGCGACCACCATTGACTTGGAGGACTTCTCGTAGGTGACGAACCCCACCTTCTCGACTTGGGTGTGCTCCTCGGCCACGGAATCCAGGCACCGCCTGTTGGCCTTCTTGAGGAAGTGATTCTTGTTGCCGTTGAGGAGCGACCTGCCCATGCTGTTTTTGCCGCCGGTCTTCGACTCCTCCGGGCACTCAAGGGCCCAATGGCCCTCCTTGCTGCAATTGCGGCACGCACCTTNCACCCCAACTGTCAGGTAGGGCCATGAGGAGAGCCATCGCCTGCAGTTGTGTGTCGATCTTCCACCCCACGTCATTGCATTGCGAGGCGAGCGACTCGATCTGCTGCATGGCGGAGATGACATCATCTCCCTCCTTTATTCTCACCGTGAGGAGCCGCTTCATCGCGAAGATTTTGTTCGCGAGCGACTTGGATTGGTGGATGGCGCAGAGCTTTTGCCAAGCTTTGGCTGCCAGCTTGCAGCCTTGGAAGTAGCCCCACTGGGACTCGGTTGTCTTGGACACCAGGAGCATAAGCGCCTCCGTGTTCTTCTTTTCGAAGGCCTGCTTCTCCGCGTTCGTAGAAGTCGCCTCTGCGAGCACCTTCTTTCCCAACATGATATCCAGTAGGCTCTTATGCGAGAGGTGCAGTTCNGCGCCATGTGCGCAGCTGCTACTCCGACGAGTTCTCAGAACTTCACGGCGACGCCCAAGATGACGATCCCATGCGTTGCGGAAGACGTGAACGTTGGAGGCGTTCACACCAGTGGGCCCATAACCCTTTGTCAGGATGAGATCCGCGTGGTGCGGTCCCAGCGTTTGTCTGATCGTCTCTATTGGTTCACGTCTACTATTTGGGGCGAATCTGAGACTGAGCGTGAGCTTTCTGGTCGCCCCACGCTATGTGAGCAGGAATTTACAGACAGTCAGTTTGCGAAGGGAATAACGTCGTTTTGCATTAGTTTTTTAACATGGACATGGTCACAGTATTTATACGGCTAGTCATGAGCTTGCCAACGCACCAAACGGCACGCGATTCGGCCCCGAGTAACAAAACGTACTAGTGAGTTTTGGACGCCGAGCCAGATTTCTGGCTGAGTCCCTCAGTAACAACGTGCACTACTGGATCCGGTGGATGATCCGCCGGATTTGGTGGATCATCCACCGGACACCTCGGCAGGCCTATCGGAGCATTTTCTCCAGATGGTAATTTTGTTACTCTGTCCGGTCGATTATCGACCGGATTTCGAGTCGCAGCCGGGTCCCAGAGCCGCTGCACAGACCCCAACTTTGGAAAGCCATATCTCCCTCGATACTTGTCCGATGCCGGCAAAACAACTTCCACCAGATTCAGCAAGTCATCACCTTTGAGGAGCAATCCTCCATTTTAGTATCGGAGCAATTTTCGAGTCGCCAGAACCGCCGGAGCGGCGTTTCCACTTTCTGGCGGCTCGTCGGCGCCTCCCGGCGCCGCACATGGGCATGCGGAGGGGCAATTTTTTCAACATCATCAAACTGAAGCTGGGAAACGGGCCTAACATCCGAGGAGCCTATTGGATGAGCGATCACGAGCTGACCGAGCTTAAAAAAAGCAGCTTGACAATATGCTTGGTCACGGATTCATGCGCCCATCCACGTCACCCTACACCGCACAAGTACTATTTGTAAAAAAGAAAACTGGCGAGATGCGGATGTGCGTTGATTATAGGGCTTTGAACGATGCCATCATCAAGATCCGCTACCCCCTCCTTCCAGCCAACGAACTCTTCAACCAACTCCAAGGAGCCCGAATTTTCAGCAAAATCAACTTACGCAACGGATATCACGAGATATGTGTGGAAGCTTCCAACATCAAGAAGACAACATTCCGAACTCACTACGGGCACTTTAAGTTCTCAGTAATGCCATTTGGACATACAAACGCCTCAGCGACGTCCATGGCGGCAATGAACAGCATTTTCTGGCCATACCTCGACGATGTTGTTATGGTGTACCTCAACAACATTCTGATGGACAACCACACTTCGGAGGAGCACGATGGACATCTTTGAAAAGTTTACAATGTTTTACAAAGAGAGACGTTTTGGAGAAAACTCTCGAAATGCGACTTTGGTCATCGTTCGATCGAGTTTTTGGGTCACGTCATCAACAGGAGACTCATCACCATGGACTAAAGAAATACTCCGTGATTGGCTGACCCGAACCAAAGTTCGATAAATTAGTTTTGTTTTTCTCGAATCCTACAATTACTAGTGACAATACATACGGGACTACGCGTAAGTCTGAGCCCCTCTTTCCGACCTCACTCCAAAAGAAAATGATTAGCGGTGGGGAGACAGCGTACAAGAAGCATTCTCCGCTCTCCAGAACGCTTTAACCTGAATGCGCGCACAACAATTAGTTGATCCAAATATCGACAATATCATGGCCACGGATACGTCAGACTGAGCCGTTGGCGCGATCATGCTGCAAGACAACGCATACAACAAACAACTGGACGCCTACATTTCTCAAAGAATGTGAGGACCGGAACACAACTACGCGGTCCACGAAAAAGAGATGCTCGTGGTCATGCACGCTTTCATGACATGGTGATGCTATATGGAGTGCCGCCGATGCATTGTGCACACCGACCACCATTCGTTGAAGTATTTCAAGATGTAGCTGAATCTCAGCCAACGTCAAACCGGATGGATGGACTTCCTCGAATCCGGGTTAAACGAGTTATGGTTAATCACCCTCAATTCATACACTCGACAATTGGTGTATCAAAAAGTGTATTCTTATGTACAAAATGTTTTCACAAATCATCACCATTATTTCATGTCAATAGACCCAACATATAGATTTCTTATATCAGGTCTTAGTCATTATGGATTACATGTTATTTGTACTAGTTTTTGCTAGAAGTCCATGTTCACTAATATGTTCACTACCCAAAACACTTGTCAATACACTGTTTTCAGGGGTGAAGTGATTGGTCATACATGGGTTAAACTACGAAATTGGGTCCTCGCCAATGCAAAGTCAATCCGACGGACGCACTCAGCCGCCGACCAGATACAATGGCCGATGTGGCAACCCTCCACCTACTATGAGACCCCTGTCTCGAGCGATTTGTTTGCACGAGGCTGCGATCAGCACGACGGATATGGTAAAACCAAGTTCTGATTCAATGCACCCTACTCGCGATGCCACTTTACTCGCTAGGTAGTCGTCCCTCCGAACGACGAGCTTCGCCATATGCTATTTGAAAGATGTCAAGACATCGGTGTAGGTGGTCACTTCGAAGAGGACAAGACGTTGAAGAAGCTGGCGAAAAGCTACTGGTGGGACAAGATGCAATCCGACATGGCCAAGTTCAAGACTTGCTACACATGTAAGCGACAAACATCTCGTCGCACAAGGCCACCCAGGCTTCTGGAGCCGCTTCTTGTTCCAACGGAACCATGGATAGACATCTCCATGGATTCCGTCTTCGGATTACCGGTCACACCCGGGGGATATGACGCCATCCTCGTGGTTGTCCACAGGTTTTTCAAAATTTCCCACTTCATCCCAACAACGATCACCGTCACTGCCGGGGGAACACGACAGCTATTTCTCAAAAACATTGAATGGCTACACTGTGTACCGAGAACTATCACGAGCAACAGATACAATGGATTAACGAGCCTTTTTTGGCGCGAATTGATGACTTGCTACGGAAGCGAAATTCAACCTTCAATGGCGTTTTATCCTAAAACTGACGGTCAAACCGAGCGAACAAATAAGACGCTCAAACAACTACTCCGAACACTATGCAAACCTCATGGGTCGGATTGGGCACAAAATCTCCCGGCCAAAAAAATTGGCACGTCATTCGGCAGTTTCCACTGGAAGAGGTAAGACTCCATTTGATGTGGTGTATGGCAAACTTCCTGCCACACCTGCCGGACTACAAAATTGCACTAGCATTCTAGAAATCGCCGCTCAACGCCGAGACTTCACCATATGGGAGAAAGCATGGCACACCCTTGCAAAGACACAAGCAACGATGAAGCGAGCAACTGGCCGAAATTGCGGCAATAGCATCTTTACTGATGGCAATCACAACCTCCTCAGTTCAGCGAGCATCAAACTCCGAGGATCTAACAATTCGAAGCTCAAACCTTGATGGTTGGGAGTGTTTGAGATCGAGCGCATGCAAATTGTTTTGGCTGCGCAACTCCATCTCCTATATACTGTGCAAGTTAATACGATGTTCCATGTCAGCAGACTCAAGCTGTTTCGAGACCTCGGAGAGAACTTCCCGAGCATGGATGTCCCTGTAAGACAGCTCCTAGCAATGCTGTTGCTAGCGTGGCAACTCAAGCCAGCTAGCTAACTCACTAGCACACACAGGTGGAGGTGAGAACAGCAAGGGGTTGGCTAGGGACACAAACACAAGTGTCAGAAGNTGAACCAGAACGGCCACGTCGACGAGATCTACATCCTGATAGGCTGCACGCCTACGTGCTCTGACACAGCACGAGTCTACAAAATACGGAAGTCTTCTGGGCGCCCATCGCCACCGGCTGTCAGTCTGCTGCCGCCGTCGCCAGTCTCAGGGATCTGCACGTGAATGGACATGAGCCGAGGGGTCACCGTAAGCTGTGTACGACACACACAACAACACTCCCCCATGACCGGAGGGCAAAACACGTCCATGCACATGCAGACACTGACGCTGTACAGAGCAGGAAACGCACGGCCGCTACAAGTAGTAGGCACGGCACATACAGGGCGGCACATGAGGAATCAACCTGCAGCAGGGGTGGGGCAGAGTCCAACGGAACGAGTGGCCGCATGAAACTTCGAACGACCCAGAGCCTTGGTCAGGAAATCCGCGCACTGCCTGTCAGTGCTTACGTGGATGACTCGGATCTCACCACGATCAACCAGGTCACGCACAAAGTGATGCTCGACATTGATGTGCTTTGTGCGTGCATGGAACACACCTGAGTTCTTGGCGATGGCCTCCGCGCTCATGTTGTCACACTGGAGAACCGCGGGGGGAATGGACTGACGCAGTTCACGCAACAGGCGGACGAGCCAGACACATTCCGCTGCACCGGCGCCTAGGGCAACATACTCTGCCTCAGCAGTACTGCGTGCGATGCAACCCTGCTTCCCACTTCGCCAGGACACTGCAGTACCACCAAGGAGGAAGATGTAGCCGGTGCGGCTCTTGCCATCTGGACTCCACGCCCAGTCGCTGTCTGTGTACCCATCGAGCACAACGGACACCTGTCCGCGAAAGCACAGGCCGAAGCGTGCGGTGGACAGAATGTAGCGCACACACCGGACTGCGGCCTCCAGTGTTCGCTGGCGTGGAGCCTGCGAGAACTGGGCGAGCAGGTTGACAGTGAAGGCAATGTCGGGCCGTGTCGTGGTGGCCAAGTACATGAGCGAACCGATGACTCGCAGGTACAGGGTCACATCAACTGGCTCCCCCAGGTCCGCTGGGTCATCGACCTTCAGGGCGGCCTGCCCCTCAGGGGTCATGGGCGTGGAGGCCGTGCGGACGGCCGCGAGGAGGTCGGCGAAGCGCTCCCCCACGGTCTCTGCGTAGCGTCCCTGATGGACACGAAGTGTGCGACGAACACGGTCGCGCACGATCTCCATCCCCAAAAAGACAGAGGCCTCACCAAGGTCCTTCATCTTGTAGGCCGAGGAGAGAACGGCCTTGGCAGCATTCACTGCTCCCAGGTCGGGCGAGGCGATCAGAAGATCGTCCACGTAGACGAGGATGGCAGCGAGCGGTGCTGGGGACTGTGAGGTGAACAGGGACGGATCAGCGTCACTCTGAACGTACCTAGCGCGTCGCAGCGTGCTGGTGATCTCCTGGTTCCAGCAGCGCGGTGACTGCTTCAGGCCGTACAAGGCCTTCCGCAGCCGGTACACGCGACCGGTACCATCCTCGAAACCAGGTGGCTGGACCATGTAAATCTCCTCCTCAAGATCCCCATTTAGGAAGGCGTTGTTGACATCCATCTGATGGAGTTCCCAGTCGTGCTGTGCCACCTGGCTCAGCAACGTGAGTGTGGTCGTCATCCGCCCAACTGGGGCAAACGTCTCGGTGTAGTCCACACCAGGGACCTGAGAGAAGCCCTTTGCTGTCAGGCGCGCCTTGTAGCGCTCCACACTGCCGTCGGGCTTAAGCTTCTTGCGTAGAACCCACTTGGCCTTGATGGCCTTGCGGTTCTTTGGCAAGTCCACCAGCTCAAAGACGCCGTGCTCGCGGATGGCATCAAGCTCAGCCTGGCAGGCAGCGCGCCACTGCTCAGCATCAGGGGCCGACAAGGCCTCAGGCAGACTGGTGGGATCGGGAGCNTTGCCATCTGGACTCCACGCCCAGTCGCTGTCTGTGTACCCATCGAGCACAACGGACACCTGTCCGCGAAAGCACAGGCCGAAGCGTGCGGTGGACAGAATGTAGCGCACACACCGGACTGCGGCCTCCAGTGTTCGCTGGCGTGGAGCCTGCGAGAACTGGGCGAGTAGGTTGACAGTGAAGGCAATGTCGGGCCGTGTCGTGGTGGCCAAGTACATGAGCGAACCGATGACTCGCAGGTACAGGGTCACATCAACTGGCTCCCCCAGGTCCGCTGGGTCATCGACCTTCAGGGCGGCCTGCCCCTCAGGGGTCATGGGCGTGGAGGCCGTGCGGACGGCCGCGAGGAGGTCGGCGAAGCGCTCCCCCACGGTCTCTGCGTAGCGTCCCTGATGGACACGAAGTGTGCGACGAACACGGTCGCGCACGATCTCCATCCCCAAAAAGACAGAGGCCTCACCAAG
>SZWC01014538.1:31080-55804 GCA_023375785.1 Penium margaritaceum
GGGGGAGGAGGAGGGCTGTTGCACCGTGAGAAAGGTTGGAACGGGTTGAAAGCGAGGGTTGGGACACTGTGCAGTCTTCTTGGTCAGCCAAGTCTTCCATGCTCCTCGCTTCCTCCAGGCTCATGTGGTCGAAGAATCATGGTGCTGGTTGTGGACACAATCAATGTGCCAGAGATGGTGCTAATGCTCGTGGTTTGTTTTCAATCATGCGGTGCTCCTCCCTGCAGGCCAGCTGGCGATCATGGACAAGATCATGAGTGCCAAGGCCGACTTCTTTGTGGCGGGCACAAAGGAGTGTGGAGGCACACGCGCATACGAGGGAGAGATATTGCGTCTGCGCAAGCGCCAAGGCAAGGCAGACGGGAGCGTGCGCCGCTTTGGGCCCAACTGCACCGACGCCACCGTCGGCGCAGGCAAAGCCAACAACACCGGTGCCACCAACGGCAGCAGCAGTACCAACAGCGTTTCACGACCCAACAAAATTCATAGCATCCACAGCATGTGACGTAATGCGAGTCGCGATGGGGTATTTGTTTCTTAGGCGTTTTTCAGAACACCTAAGAAATAGGCACCCACAGCATCAACCGCAGCTAGAGCACCTACATCACTCACAGCTTCAGGACAGCGCCAGGAGCGCAAAACAGCCAAGAGCGGGATCACAAGAGAGCGTTTATGTTGAATCAAGGTAGAGGCGAAGGTCTACAAGGTGAAGGCGCAGCAGCTCCCTATCGAGTAGCGATGCGGAGGTCCTTGCAGTCTTGCCAAGGTTCCCAAGTCTGCTGACATTGCACCAGTTGCACATCTTCTGATGGAGTGGAACGGTGGAAACATTGTGGCACTGGCTGGCCCTCAGGCTGTGAGCCGTGGCGCTGACGACGACAAACATTCCCTTGCTTGCACATTGTGAAAGCCTCCACTGTTTTCTGTGCATAGAAGGCAGCGTTTGCTGAACCATTGTGTCTCCGAACTGTGACCTGATCCTTGTGACTGTCCGACATTTGCAGATTTCGACTTCCATAAGCAATGCCATGTTTGCACATGAAGGCGCGAGACATTTCCTTGATGGTTTCTAATATGAAGGTTCTTCCCTGACTGTTGACACACGTGTTGTGTGAGTGGTCCCGTCTGTCTGCACAGCTTACTGTAACCACTCGGCCGTGCCCATGCTTGTGTAGATCCTGATGCAGACTAGTTGGCGCCAGAGTACCGATGCGTGGTGGCTCCACCCAACTAGGAGTTGCTAGACAGTTGCCACCATGTCCCAAGTGCTTGCTGGGGTGCGCTACAGTTTTTCTACAATCGCTAAGAGTTTTCTTCGTGGACTGGCTCTTGAGCCTGATTTGCATGTTTTGTCCTATGTGTCGATCGATCAATGCCGGACTTGTGCGTATGACCTGTCATAATGTCCGGTTCGAGATTCTGCATCTCTAGGTTCAGACGATGTTGCATTGGATGCGTGTTTGTGGAGTTACGGCCAAAACAATGGTTTTGGACTGGCTTTAGGACAAACTGGTAGTACCGAGTGCGTCATCCGCCGTGCGCTGCAGTATGTTGTGCTATGTGCTTGTCAGTTATCTCTCTCTCTCTCTCTGCATTACAAAGCTATTGGAGCTTATGGAACTTTGCGCGTCTCCCTAGCCTAACC
This sequence comes from Penium margaritaceum, assembly GCA_023375785.1. NCBI lineage: Eukaryota > Viridiplantae > Streptophyta > Zygnematophyceae > Desmidiales > Peniaceae > Penium > Penium margaritaceum. Next base: position 32,726 of record SZWC01014538.1, read on the forward strand.
CTCCCTGTGGCCTACACCTGCTTGCTTGCTAGTGCGACAACTGACTGGACAGTGTCGCCATGACAGTAGCAGCAAGGATAGGAAGCTTCCTAGCAGTTTCTCATTGTACCGGAGGACCGAGACCTCTCTCACCGAGTTGCGCTGCAGAGTCGCAGCACCGGCAACATTAGTGAGAGTCACTGCTCTAGCCGTATCCTTGGACCCCTCGTAGTAGACGTTGGCAGCAAAGACATTAACCTGACGTAAGCAGTAGTAGTGCCACCTCACAACCGCCACCACTATAGCTAGATGAGTTCCACTAGTGACAAGCTGAAGCAACCGCGTTGAGCGACAGTGGTAGAACCGGGTGTTGGTTTTTTTGCGCTCATTGTGCTCTGTTGTGTCCTCCCGGCTTGTGTACATCGGCGTGCAGATGACTGACGGCGAGACTCGACGGTGATGGAGTGTCATCCGGTGGAGCCGACGCACGCTGAGGTCGTCTCGCAGTTCGCTGGAGCCTCCTCTCTCTAGCGACGTGTTCAGCTCCATCGGCAGGCCTCCTCGGCGGTCGTGCTGCCGGCCGTCACTGCCACCACAGTCGCTGTCTGCATGCGTCCAGCGCGTCCTGTCGTGCATGCGTCGTCATGCGCTGCCTAGGGTCCCTGTTGCATGTTGCATGGCCCTGTTCGGCAGCATAAACCGTCGTGGGCACTGCCTGGGTTCAGGCTGCCATAACTCCTTGCTACTGTTTTTCTAGCTGATTCTGACCGCATGGCTGCGTTCGCAGCGTCGGTATTATGGTATGGTCCAGTTTTCAGGCAAAACGGACGACGCCCGGGTTTTGGGCTGTCGGCCGTCTGGCAGGCCTCACCGAGAAAACCTGCCAGCCTGAAATTAGCTATTTTCTGATTGGCTGATGAACTGAGTAACAAGCTCTACAGAGCTGGGGGGGGGCTAGAACTTGGAGGGGTCTCCCATTGCTGTTCATTCTTCATTCCTAATCAGTTACTATCAGTTTTCAGCTGCTTTCTGGCGCTAACTCTGGCGCGCGCGTTTCTGAGTAACAAACCCAGAGNCCGCACGGCTGCGTTCGCAGCGTCGGTATTATGGTATGGTCCAGTTTTCAGGCAAAACGGACGACGCCCGGGTTTTGGGCTGTCGGCCGTCTGGCAGGCCTCACCGAGAAAACCTGCCAGCCTGAAATTAGCTATTTTCTAATTGGCTGATGAACTGAGTAACAAGCTCTATAGAGCTGGGGGGGAGGCTAGAACTTGGAGGGGTCCCCCATTGCTGTTCATTCTTCATTCCTAATCAGTTACTATCAGTTTTCAGCTGCTTTCTGGCGCTAACTCTGGCGCGCGCGCTTCTGAGTAACAAACCCAGAGCTTCCAGACTTAGACTCTAGAGCAGCAGACTGAGGGGACAGCTCACTTAAGCAACGAGCGTGGAAGCCCGCACGCTGCATCAACAACGCTGCTGCCCCAACCTGCTGCATAGACTTTCCTTCTTCGTATCAGAGCCAGAGCGTAGCAGCAACAGCAGAAGACTGGCGAACAGGTGCCAGACAACGTCGGCGGACCCCCATACGCGCTAGTGCAGGGGAAATGCTGCCGGATTCTTTCCGACAGCATTAACCCTCCTGGTGGCGGCGTCACATTTTTTCCCACGGCCACAGGGCCAGGGGAAATGCTGCCGATTTTTTTTCGGCAGCACTGACCCCCACGCGTGACGCGAGGAGGTGAGCGGCAGGCGGCGTCTGACGTCTGTGGGGGACGACGCAAGCGGCAACGTCACCTAGGTGCAGTGACTGGCACCACCAGCAGCAGCAGGCAGAAGCAACAGCTCGCAGCAGCCTGCAGCAGCAGCAGGCAAAAGCAACAGCTCGCAGCAGCCCGCAGTAGCAGCAGCTCGCAGCAGCTCGCAGCAGCAGCTCGCAGCAGCAGCAGCAGCGCGCAGCAGCAGCAGCAGCACCACACAGCAGCAGCCAGCTGCAGCAGCAACCCCCTTTAGCAGCAGCCCGCTGCAGCAGCAGCCCACAACAGCAGCCCGCAGCGGCAGCAGGCAGCAGCCGCAGCACGCAGCAGCTATAGCAGCGTGCAGCAGCAGCAGCGGGCTGTAGCAAATGCTGCAGCGAGCTGCAGCAGCTGCCAGCTGTAGCGGTAGCAGCAGCGAGCAGCAGCTGGCAGCTGCCAGCCGCTGCTGCAGCTGCTCGCTGCTCGCAGCGAGCAAGCAGCGAGCAGCAGCTCGCCGCTGCCAGCGAGCAGTAGCTCGCTGCTGCCCGGCGAGCAGCAGCTCGTTGCTGCCAGCGAGTAGCAGCTTGCTACTGTCTGGCGAGTAGCAGCCCGCTGCTCGCAGCAGACAGCGGGCTGCTGCCCGCTGTGACAAAGAAAAAAAAACAAAAAAAAGGCAACAAAAAAAATCCCCCACCCCCGTAGCTTGCTGCAGCAGCCCGTTGCTGCAGCGAGCAGTTGCTGCAGCACGCAGCAGCTGCAGCAGCGCTCAGCAGCAGCAGCGAGCTGCAACAGCCACAACAGCTGCTGCAGCTCGCAGCAACAACAGCTACAGCTGCAACTGCAGCAGCAAAAGCAACACTAGCAGCAGTTGCAACACCAGTAGCAGCAGCAACAGCAACAGCAAATAGCAGCAGTAGCAACAGCAGTGACAGCAACAGCAGCAGCAGCAGCAGTAATAGCAGCAGCAGTAGCAGCAGCAGCAAGCAGCAGCAGCAACAGCAGCAGCAGCAGCAGCAACAGCAGCAACAGCAGCAGTAGCAACGGCTGCAGCAGCATCAGCACCAACAGTAGCAGCGGCGGCCCCAACATCCGCCGCTGCTGACGTCAGCACCCCTCTGCTGACGTCACTGCTGACGTCACTGCTGACGTCATCAATAAAAGAAAAAGGGAGAGGAAGAGGGGGAAAAGGGGAAAGGGGGAAGGCCAAAGCAGTGGGTAGACTCCGCACTGCTCCCATTTCCTGCTGACATCAGCAACACAAAGACAGAAAAAAAAGGGACACTAAGACATGGCTGGGAGTCCCGGCGAGGAGGGGTCCTCCTCTGGTGGGGGGACCCCTACCCCTCCTTTCTTGCAACGACTGCTGCAGCAGCAGCAGCAGCAGCAGCACCCGCCGCCGCCGCCGCAGGAGCAGCAGCTGCCGCCGCTGCAGCAGCAGGAGCAGCCACCGCTGCCACGGCAACAGCAGCTGCCGCCGCCGCACCAGCAGCAGCCGAATCAGCAGCAACAGCAGCCGCCGCCGCCTCAGCAACAGCAGCCGCCGCCGTTGCAGTAGCAGCAGCCGCCGCCTCTACAGCAGCAGCCGCCGCTGCTACAACAGCAGCAGCCGCCGCCCATACAACAGCAGCCACCACCGCTGCAGCAGCAGCAGCCGCCGCCCCTACAGCAGCAGCAGCAGCAGCAGCCCACTGGTAACGTTGGCGGTACCCCTGACCCACTTGCTGCTCTTCAGCAACAACTCGCCGCCTTGACACAGCAGCTTGCAGCGCTACAGCCAGTCGCCTCCCACACCGCCACCAGCGCGCTGCCGTCGTTCACCCCTCCAGGGCACGCTAGCCCAGTTGTGTCCGCCACCACGTACTACCTAGCTCAGCAGCAGACTCAGCGCCAACGGCAGACAGTAGCCTCCGTCCTTGGCCCCACTCTGGGTGCCGGCCGTAGGCAGAAGGACTTTGAGACACCGCCGCCGCCGCTTTAGGCCGGCGAGCAGTTCCGGAGCTGGGAGCTCAGGTTCCGGATCTGGGCGCAGGGTGAGGGTTTGTGGGCCTACTACACCCTCCCTTACGACTCCACCCAGGCCGATCAGCTATATGATGCTGGTCGCGCCGTCCACGCTCTCGTACCAGTCGCCCCCCCAGCTTCCGGCCTTGCCCTGGAGCCCTTCCTCGGCGACTTCACCGCTGGTGACATCCCTGACCCTGCAGCCGCATGGCACGTCCTCACCAGACCCCATTGCCTGTCCAACGACGCTGAGATCAGCCGTTTGCTCCGGGATTTCAACTCCCTGCACATGGGGGAGACCGAGACGGTCACTGCCTACTGGCAGCAGGCGGAGGACATCCTCCGTCGACTCGGCAAATCTGCTCCGCCCCCTCTGTCCGCGTTCCTCACCATCAAGCGCGGCGCCACCAGCGCATACGCGGACGTCTTCGTCCACTACCCTCAGGACGTACTCTCGACCATGGAGGCACAGGGCACTCTCATGCCTTGGGCATATGAGCTCTTCCTCCGCATTGAGGAAGCTCGCCAGGAGTCCCAGCTCCATCGCGCGGAGGCCCTTGCATCCCCTGCCGTCGCCGCCCCTGCCATTGCCTCCGTGGCCGTTGCCTCCCCCGTCGCAGCTTCCCCATCGCCCTCGGGGAAGAAGAAGAAAAGCCGGAACAAGAAGGGCAAGGATCCATCGCAACAGTAGCAGCAGTAGTCATCGACCGGTTCCAGCGGTAGCGGCTCGGTCTGCCACAATTGTGGCCAGCCCAGGCACGGGTGGTACACGTGCCCTCTCCCGACGGACGAGGCCCGCGTCATCGCCACCATGCGACGCCAGTGGGAGCGCCGCCTCGCCTCTGCTGCCATCACTGCTGCTGGTCCTGTCACTCCGACCTCGTCCAGCAGCTCTGCCACTCCGACAGCTCCGCCTGTCCTGCAGACACCCGCATCGCAGCAGTACTACCCGCCGCAGTACTACGGTCAGCCGTCGGCACCTCCGCTTCCTTCGCCGGCTCAGCCCTCCTACTACCCGGACTCCGGCGTCGTCACTCTGCATTCCGTCTCCACTCCTGGGCCGTCATCCCGAGAGCGTCAGCTGGAGCAGTTCATCGCGCTCCAGCTTGGCCTCCCTCGCCCTCCTCCCCAGGGAAGTGCGAGTTGCGTCACCTCCTTCCCTCCGGCCCATCCCTGCATGACTGAGACTGAGCTGCGGTCGTGTCCCGTTCCCTCGTCTGTCTCATCATCTCCCGTAATCTCCCCCACCCCACTTCTTGACGACATTGCATGACTTGACGACTGGCAGTCTCGTTTCGCGCCTCCTTTCACCGTATTCGCGTCCCTCGCTTGCTGCCATGTGACCGTGACTGATCTCGCGACCCCTGTCCAGGACCCTGCTGAGACCTGGATCATCGACTCCAGGGCCACGCATCACATGACGGCCTCTCGCGAGGCCTTCAGTATGCTCGGTCCCGTCGGCGATGTCTCCGGTGTCCGGACGGGCTCCGGACAGGTGTTGCCTGTCCGTGGGGTAGGCGTCGTTTGTTTCCGTGGTCTGGCCGGTGACGTCTTTCTGACCGATGTTCTCTTCGTCCTTGGTCTCGAGCTCAGCCTCCTGTCCGTGACTGCCCTTGACCGCATGAGCATGGACGTTGTGCACTCACGTGGTATTGGCACTGTGTCGTTGCGTCCGTCGAGTCTTGTCGTCCTGCACGCCACCGCCTGTGGCAACTTGTGGCACATTCCCCGCCTCTCCTCCTCCCCTCTCGTCTCCTCCCCGTCGGCTGCGACCGGTCATGTGCTAGTTACTAGCACGCTTTCTCCTCAGCACACCCGCCTCCTGCACCGCCGCCTTTGCCACATTCACTCTGCCGTAGTAGATAGCATGCTCCGCACCCAGCCAACCAAGGGCCTTGATCCGGAGACTTTCCCTCTCCCGTGCCCAACTGAGTGCATTGACTGCACTCAGGGGAAGATACACCGGTCCACGTACCCCCTATCTTCCTCCCGTGCGTCCGCCCCCCTTGACCTTGTCCACTCGGACGTCATGGGCCCTCTCCCCACCGAGTCCCTCGGTGAGCATGGCCGCTATGTCCCCACTCTTACGGACGACTACTCTCGCTATCGTTGGGTCTTCTGCCTCAGGAAGAATAGCGATGTTGCCTGCACCATCCAGGACTGGCTTGTTCTCGCGGAGCGTGAGTGTGGTCGCCCCCTTTGCCGCTTTCACCCCAATCGCGGTGGCGAGTACCTGGGTAAGACCAAAACGTTTCTCGCCTCCCGCGGTATCCGCCATGAGACGTCTGCGCCCTACACACCCGCCCAGAACGGCGTCTCCGAGCGGTGGAACCGTACCATGGCCGACGCCGTCCGCACCATGCGGGTCGAGTCCGGTCTCTCCGATGGCTTCTATTTCAAAGCCATGGCCTACATGACCTGGGTCTGGAACCGGGTTCCCCACGGTCCCCTTCCCCGCCAGTGCACGCCCTATCAGCACTGGTGCGGCCGGCGTGCTGACCTCTGCCCGGCTCGCATCTGGGGCTGCGTAGCCATTGTGTGGCTGTCCACCTCACAACAGGGCGGCAAGCTCACCCCCCGCGGACGCCCCTGCACCTTTCTCGGCGTGTCTCGTCAGTCCAAGGCCTGGCTCTTCTGGGACCCATCCCGACACTGCATCGTCGAGTCCCGCGATGCCCTCTTCTTTGAGGACCTGTTTCCCCGCGACCTCATCCGCTCCGGCTCGTCCGTGTCCCTCCCGTCGTGTGGGGGAGTGGTGAGTCCGTCCTCCGTCCTGTCGCTTCCGGGTGACACATCACTCCGTCCATCCGGGCCGGCAGCCCCAGCCGCGTCCGCTGGCCCCTCCGAGCCGGCAGCCCCAGTCGCGTCCGCTGACCCCTCTGGGCCGGCAGCCCCAGTCGCGTTCGCTGACCCCTCCGGGCCGGCAGCCCCAGTCGCATCCGCTGGCTCCTCCGAGCCAGCTACCCCAGTCGCGTGTACTGGCCCCTCCGGGCTGGCAGCCCCAGTCGCGTCCGCTGGCCCCTCCGGGCCAATAGCCCCAGTCGCGTCCGCTGGCCCCTCCGGGCCGACAGCCCCAGTCGCGTCCGCTGGCCCCTCCGGGCCAGCAGCCCCAGTCGCGTCCGCTCGCCCCTCCGGGCCGGCAGCCCCAGTTGCGTCTGCTGGCTCCTCCGGACCAGTAGCCCCGTCCGCCTCCGTCGGCCCGTCGGACTCAGCACCATCTTCTGCCCGACCGCGCTACACACGTGGCCAAGGCGGCAGCCTCCGACCTCGGCCGACAGTGAGCCCGCAGACCGTCGCTCCCCGTCCCGTGGCACCTCGACCCCTCTGTGGCTCCACGTGTCTCCTACACTCCCATGGTCGTGAGTGGGGACCCTGGCACAAAGGCTCTCGGCGTGACCACTTCTGCCATCATCACAAACCTTCACCCGGGCTCTGCATTGGGGTACGCTATGCTTTATCATGAGCATCGGCATGCTGTTGTGGCTGCACTCGCACGCATCCCACCTGGGGCCCATGATGCACACGCCCTCTCAGTCCGGTCCACAGCGCGCCCAGAGGACCCTTCCACCCTACACGAGGCTCGAGCCTCCCCTGAGGCCGCACACTGGGATGCTGCCTGTGCCGAGGAGCTCGCTGCTATCCGACAGCACCACGTGTATGACCTCGTCGACCTCCCTCCAGGTCGGAAGGCCATTGGTGCCAAATGGGTCTTTCGGCGTAAGTGGAAGCCTGACGGATCCTTGGACAAGTACAAGGCCCGTCTCACAGCAAAGGGGTTTGCTTAAGTCCCTGGGGTCGATTACGACCAGATCTTCGCCCCAGTTGGCCGGTTCTCTTCAGCATGGTTGCCCAGCATGGGTGGGAGCTGCATCAGATGGATGTGAGCAACGCATACCTCCATGGCTCACTGGAGGGTGAGGAGCTCTACATGACGCAACCACCGGGCTTCGAGGACGGCACTGGGAGAGTTTGGCGGTTGCGGAAGGCTCTCTATGGCCTGAAGCAGTCGCCTCGGTGCTGGAACCAGGAGATCAGCAGTACGCTTCTCCGTGGCGGCCTCCAGCGTAGCACCGCTGACCCCGCACTGTTCGTCAGCCCGCGAGGCCAGACCTTCGCCGCGGTTCTGGTCTACGTCGACGATCTCCTCATTGCGTCGCCAGACGCGGCAGCCATCCAGCGCGTCAAGGACCTGCTGCACGCCGCCTACCAGATGAAGGATCTCGGGTCTGCCCGAGTCTTCCTGGGCATGGAGCTCGAGCATGATCGCTCCCAGGGCATCCTGCACGTCCACCAGGCTGCCTATGTGCAGACCCTGTCCACTCGCTTCGCCGAGGACTTGCCCCTCGTGCCTAGCGCATCCTCACCCATGTCACCCGATGGCCAGGTGAAGCTGAAAAGTCACGACCCAGCTGTTGTGGGGGAGCCAGTTGATGTGACCACGTATCTGCGGGTCATCGGGTCACTGATGTTCCTGGCGACGACGACGCGTCCAGACATCGCGTTCGCCGTCAACCTCCTGGCCCAGTTCTCTCAGGAGCCGCGTCACCTCCACTTTGAGGCCGCGATCCGAGTACTGCGCTATGTCGTCTCGACCCCTCGGCGAGGTCTCATGTTCCGCCGTCAGCCGTCCGTCGTCGCAGTGGGCTACACCGACAGTGACTGGGCCGGCAGTCCAGACGGTAAGAGTCGCACTGGCTGGATTNGATCTCCTCATTGTGTCGCCAGACGCGGCAGCCATCCAGCGTGTCAAGGACCTGCTCCACGCCGCCTACCAGATGAAGGATCTCGGGTCTGCCCGAGTCTTCCTAGGCATGGAGCTCTAGCATGATCACTCCCAGGGCATCCTGCACGTCCACCAGGCTGCCTATATGCAGACCCTGTCCACTCGCTTCGCCGAGGACTTGCCCCTCGTGCCTAGCGCATCCTCACCCATGTCACCCGATGGCCAGGTGAAGCTGAAAAGTCACGACCCAGCTATTGTGGGGGAGCCAGTTGATGTGACCACGTATCTGCGGGTCATCGGGTCACTGATGTTTCTGGCGACGACGACGCGTCTAGACATCGCGTTTGCCGTCAACCTCTGGCCCAGTTCTCTCAGGAGCCGCGTCACCTCCACTTTGAGGCCGCGATCCGAGTACTGCGCTATGTCATCTTGACCCCTCGGCGTGGTCTCATGTTCCGCCGTCAGCCGTCCGTCGTCGTAGTGGGGTACACCGACAGTGACTGGGCCGGCAGTCCAGATGGTAAGAGTTACACTGGCTGGATTGTTCTGGTCGGGGGCACAGCTGTGTCTTGGCGCAGTGGCAAGCAGGGGTGCGTTGCACGCATCACTGCTGAGGCTGAGTACGTGGCCCTTGGCTGAGGCGCGTGTGAGAGTGTGTGGTTGCGCCGTCTGCTGTCCGAGTTGCGTCAATCTGTCGCATCCATCACCTTGCATTGTGACAATAAGAGTGCCATGGCGATCGCCGACAATGACGGTGTGCATCACACACGCACAAAGCACATCAATGTTGAGTATCACTATGTGCGTTTGTTGTTGCATGACGGCAGCATCAGCATCGTATGGGTTGAGACTGCACGACAGCTGGCTGACTTCTTGACCAAGGCACTGAAGCGGGACTCGTTCAAGAAAGCTATGAGTTCAGTCGGCGTGCGTCCGTGAGTTGCCCTCTTTGTCTCTGCCCGCATCTCTACGTACCTTGGGGGAGTCTTGATGTTGACCGTTTCTCTGCCCGCCCATGTACACTACGCCTGTGAGTCATGAGGGAGTGTTGGTTTTTTTGCGCTCATTGTGCTCTGTTGTGTCCTCCCGGCTTGTGTTAATCGGCGTGCAGATGATTGACGGCGAGACTCGACGGTGATGGAGTGTCATCCGGTGGAGCCGACGCACGCTGAGGTCGTCTCGCAGTTCGCTGGAGCCTCCTCTCTCCAGCGACGTGTTCAGCTCCATCGGCAGGCCTCCTCGGCGGTCGCGCTGCCGGCCATCACTGCCACCACAGTCGCTGTCTGCATGCGTCCAGCGCGTCCTGTCGTGCCTGCGTCGTCATGCGCTGCCTAGGGTCCCTGTTGCATGTTGCATAGCCCTGTTCGGCAGCATAAACCGTCATGGGCATTGCCTGGGTTCAGGCTGCCATAACTCCTTGCTACTATTTTTCTAGCTGATTCTGACTGCACGGCTGCGTTCGCAGCGTTGGTATTATGGTATGGTCCAGTTTTCAGGCAAAACGGACGACACCCGTGTTTTGGGTTGTCGGCCGTCTGGCAGGCCTCACCGAGAAAACCTGCCAGCCTGAAATTAGCTATTTTCTGATTGGCTGATGAACTGAGCAACAAGCTCTACAGAGCTGGGGGGGGGGCTAGAACTTGGAGGGGTCTCCCATTGCTGTTCATTCTTCATTCCTAATCAGTTACTATCAGTTTTCAGCTGCTTTCTGGCGCTAACTCTGGCGCGCACGTTTCTGAGTAACAAACCCAGAGCTTCCAGACTTAGACTCTAGAGCAGCAGACTGAGGGGGCAGCTGACTTAAGCAACGAGCGTGGAAGCCCGCACGCTGCATCAACAACGCTGCTGCCCCAACCTGCTGCATAGNTATTTTCTGATTGGCTGATGAACTGAGTAACAAGCTCTACAGAGCTGGGGGGGGGGCTAGAACTTGGAGGGGTCTCCCATTGCTGTTCATTCTTCATTCCTAATCAGTTACTATCAGTTTTCAGCTGCTTTCTGGCGCTAACTCTGGCGCGCACGTTTCTGAGTAACAAACCCAGAGCTTCCAGACTTAGACTCTAGAGCAGCAGACTGAGGGGGTAGCTGAGTTAAGCAACGAGCGTGGAAGCCCGCACGCTGCATCAACAATGCTGCTGCCCCAACCTGCTGCATAGACTTTCCTTCTCCGGGCAGCACCACCACCCGCTCTGATTACGACAAGTGAAAAAAAGAGGAAAAAAGGAAGCAGCTTGTAGTAGCAGCTCGTGACATGTAGCGGCGGCTACGCGCAGCTTTAGCTCGCAGCACGTAGTGACGGCAATGAGGAGCAGCAACGCACAGCTGCAGCAGCAGCAAGCAGTGGCAGCGGCAGCGAGCAGCAACAATGGCAGTAGATGGCGTTGGCAGCTTTAGGAGCGCGGTGATAGTAGCAACAACATTGCTACTATTGTAGCTCCAATAGCAACAACAACAACAGTACCATTGCATTAGCGACAACAACTACAACGACGGAGCAGCAAGAGCAGCGGCCGCAACGGCAGCAGTGATGCGTAGTAGTAGTCACTGCAACTATACTATGGAGCACTGCTACACAACACTACTGCACAGCAGCTTTGCCACGCAGCTGCACATAATCAACGCAGCTGCATAGCTCCGCATACCCACAAGGGGTTGACGAGGTCCCCCCCTCCTCTTTCTCCATTCGTCACGCGGAGTCCCTGTGACTTCCAAAAAAAGAAAAACAAGAGGCAAGTGTTGCACGCAAAGCGTGCATAGGGTTACATAGTAACCGAGCAAAAGTATTCATAGAAGCATCTCACGAGAGGCTAGATAAATGCCCGCAATCTGGACCACATAATGGAAGGTTTGCCATGAGACTTTACCTCATCCGTGGAAGCTAAAAATGGTTGTAAATGGACTGCCAAACTTTCACCCGCAGTCGTTCAAACTGATTTCTTTGGTTCGCCCATGTGTGCTCTTAAACATTGTGTATGGTTTGGGCGAACTCTTCCTAAATTACTTCAAGCTATGCTGGATTAATTCCAGCTTGTGTGGATGTAAAAGCGAAAAAGACAACCAAAAACCGAACGAATGCGCTTGGCGATACACTATTATGTATAACAATCCACCAACATATTGACGAAAAACTTCTAAAGGCATTTCTTCTCGGTCTTTTTTATGAATATGGTTCTATCTGACGATGAATTCATTTATATGAGATAAATATGTTCTTTTATTGTGAACATGCTAGTTTCACACGTCTATTATGAACTTCACCAAAAACGATCTTCGACAAATTTGGACGAATTTTGGATGTTTCCTTATATTATAAAAAAACAGATGACGTAATATTAGGCGTAAGTAAAAATATCTTATCTTTTTTAAGCAAAAAAAAGATCTTCTATGACGCTGGTTGAATTTATTTTCTTTCATTTGCATGTTGACCTTGTGTGAAGCCGGATTCACGAGTCTAAACAGTTTGCCATGACGACCAGTTCTGTGAAACAGGTCAGGGCGAGGCCAAGGAGGAGCGACATAGAGGGGAAAAAACAACATTAAATTCTGCTCGCCAGGGTACTCGAGAGGCTGGACCCAACCCAACGTACAGTCCTTAACCTTTTGTCTTGGCGTCGGACTGGTCATTCCGTACTATCCGGGGTCTGTGCGGAGATGTAGGTCCACGTCCGTGATTTTCTTCTCCTGAGACGACCTTGACCATGCGTCCGCGGACTTGGGGGGGCATACAGTCTGACAATTTCTCGCACCCTGATTGGTGGATACGTCAGGAAAATGACCGATCCACCAATCACGATTTTCTTCAGCGCCGTTTGGCACGCGAAGCGATTGTAATAGGGTTACTATGTAACCCAAAAACCGCTAGCGTAACTTATGATAACGTTTTTCACGCCACCAATTTTTCGGGCATTGTTCTTGCTGACATCATCATGAGTTTTACTAACGTCATCATTTTGGGGTGAAGACGCCATTTTGTGCCAGCGTTTCAAGTCTCTGAGAAACGTTGTCAGTTTCTCAATCCAACAACTTTCACTTTCCGACCCATACTGAGCGGCCCCATGGCGACAGTCCTTGACAGAGGCAAGGACCTGATTGACCCCTCTTCTTCCTCCTTTTCCTGAGCATCATCAGCCCATAGTCTCAGTGACTCGCGATCGACGAGCTTCGTCGGGCGCAGGATGAGATGCGCCGCCAGCAACTGCATCAGACCGATGCGCTACACGAGATCGCAGATTTACAAAGAGGACGTTCAGGAACCTCATTGCAGATGTTAGGAGAAGCCGCTGGAGCTGCATCATCTTCTCGGCATTATACGCCTCCTACCCCACCACCTTTGTGTCATAAGCAACAACCACGAAATTCAGTAACGTTTACTTTTGGTGGTGTTTCTCTCACTGGTGGTCTTCATGTACCTTGTCCACCATCTCCCGAGCCTGAGATCGGCCTCCTCATGGAGCGGCGGCCAAAGGACTTTGAGAAACCTCCACTGTGCAATGACACCAACGAGGGCTTCGAGTGTTGGGAGACCCTGTTTTGGGTGTGGCTGACTATGAGGGTGTCTGGCCCCACTACCACAGCCAGTACTAGACACGCGACAGCTCACCAGGTCCAGAAAGAAACAAGAGCGATGCACGGTCTTCTCTACGCCATGCCACAGGAGACTGTGGCCGCCTTTTGTCCTTTCCTTGGTGAGACCAGAACCGGGATTTGAGCAAACCCACGCCAGGGCTGGGAGTTGGCTCTGACACTGCTTGCCGCGGAGAACCACGCCACGAGGGCAGGTTGCCTGCATGAGTTGCACTGCCTCCGTCAGGGTCCCACAGAGCTCACGACTGAAAACTGGCAATGCGCTATGTGTCTTTATGCATGCCTTCGGAGTGGTGGCAAGACGCAGCTGTGGGCTCTCGACACCATCATGATGGGGGCGCATCTAGACCACGTGAAGCTCTTCACAGGCTTCGACCGAGTGACCCTCTCCGAGTTTTTTGAGTCACTTTTGCTGCTTCCTGGGACTCATTGCTACATACTCCAGGCGACATCAGCCCATGAGGCCACTGTCGCCCATCAGCAAAGCCCGCTTTTTGCTGGAGTGACCGCGACTCCTCTGACCCTTTTGTCCCAGTTTGGGAGTCCCACCTCTACTGTTTCCTCCTCATCACCCTCTACCTCAAGCGGCCAGGCTCAGGACATTGTAGCAACTGCACAGGGGAAGAAGGGAAAGTTGAAACGCAGGAAGGATCAAAAGCAGCAGCAACAACAGTAGCACCCGGCGAGCAGTAGCAATGGACGCTCTGTCCAATTCTACAACTGCGGGAGTACTCACCGCGACACAGAGTGCTGACAACCTCTCGACAAGACCAGAATTATGCGCGGCCTCTAGGCGGCGCACACACAACGGATGTCTTCCGGCGACACACGGGCGCATCACATTGCGACTACAACGGTAGTAGACGTTATTGCTTTTTTAGATGGCAGCAGTGATCAGGACCCCCGGGATTGAACGATTGTCGACCTTTGTGAGCAGCTGGAACTTCGTACTCAAGGAGGTGTGAGTGTGTTGTCATGGCCGGGTGGTCCACAAACAGCTTGTCCTATTGTGTTTGTTGCCCGCGATGATGTTTGTGGAGGAGCTGAGTCGGCTCGTGATGTCGATGGACCTGACAGTACTGACTGGCTTGACGAGTAACAGATTCATACTGTTCGTCGCTGTTCGGAGTCTTCTTCATAGTTTCCAGCAAAGGCAGAGTGCTCTGTGGCCTGTTGCTCTCTCTCTCAACGACAAGTTGTGATGCGAGTGGCACTTGGATCATTGACTCCGGAGCCACCCACCAAATGGCCTGTTGTCGTATTGACTTCATGGTGCTTTGTCCCATTGCATTCGTTTGGTCCGTTCGCACAGGGTTTGGTCAGTCATTGCCTGTCCAGGGGTCTGGGTGGTGCACTTTGATGGTCCTTCTGGCCCCTGGTACATTTTTTATGTTCTCTTCACGTTCCTACTCTTGAGCTCAGCCTGCTCTCTGTTCGTGCTTACACCAGGATGGGTCTCTCTGTTGAGCACTCCGCTGACTCTGCCACTGTGACTGCTCTCGACACTTGTGCCGTTGTTCTTTGTGCTTTAGTTCTCGATGATCTGTATCATGTTTCTCGCTCCACGTCCTCTGCCTCATCTCCTTCCTCCGCATTTGGATGTGTGTTTGTCACTGGTGTTCTATCTCCAAAACACCAATGTTTGCTGCATTGCCGCCTTTTCCATGTGAGCTCGACACTGTGTCCAAGCTCATTCGGACTCCGCCAGCCCTCAGTCGAGGGCTGGCGGAGAAGCCACCCAAAATGGGCTGTCTCTTATGCTCTCAGGATAAGATGCATCACTGCACTTACCCTGACTCCACTTCCCGGGCACTATGTTTGCTTGAGTTGGTCCACTCGGACCTTCTCGTTCCCCTCATTGTCAAGTCTCTTCCAGATCGTGCACGCTATGTCCTTACCCCGACTGATGACTTTACCTAGATGAGGTGGGTCTGTAGCCTCTGGCACAAGAGCGATGTCGCCTTGGCATTTTGCCTGTGGCTGGTGATGGCTGAGTGCCAATCTCGCCAGACCCTCCACACATTCCGCTTGGATCGTGGTGGTGAGTTCTTAGGCGAGATGGACATCCTCTTTGTTGAGCGCGGCATCTTTCACCAGCTCTTTACCCCTACTACATCACAATAGAACGGCGTGTCTGAGCGTTAGAGCCGCACAATGGAGGATGTAGACCATGCCATGCGGTATGAGTACAGTCCTCCCAAGTCCTTTGCCTGTGAGGGGTGTTCCTATATGACGTGGGTGTGGAACCACCTACCGTATGGCACTCTTCCTGACCATGTCACACCGTACGAGTTGTGGTTTGGCCATCACGTCGGCCTCCATCTTGCTCGCGTTTGGGGGTCCCTAGCCTGCGTCTGGTGTACCAAGGACCAGCAAGGTTCCAAGGTTTTTCCTCGGGTCGCATGTGTGCCCTTCTCGGTATTTCCCGCGGTCGAAGGCTTGGCGCTTTTGGGACCCTGCTCGTCATCGCATCATCGAGTCTCGAGACGCTCTCTTCTTTGAGGCTCTCACCGGCCGCGACCTGCAATACTAGCACATGAAAAGATTTTTTGATATTCCTGGACCCATGTTTTTGTATTTGTGTCTAACTAAGTGGTCGTATTTAGTATGTGTGTCAATTTATCCTTTTGCCCAAGTTTTTTTCCTTTGCAAATATGACGTGTGAGAGTGGTTCGAACATTCGCACGGTACGACAAAGTACACAGAGCACGGTAGAGAGCACGATTAAAAACATTTTCCTACATAATTACACAGAAGCAAGAATTTCAAAGAAGTCTTCCTCGTAGCCATTGACGATAGGATTACACAAGAACGTCAACATGTCGTTAGTCGCACGTTCATGGAAGGTGGGGTTGCACAACTTGCACCACCCAGCACTTGCCCATGCACGCTTGACGAGGTCAGGCCTGTTGTACAAGCTGTGCCATGCCTCTAGAAGCCAGCCAGCTGCCGGCTCCTTCACGAGCTTCATGCCAAGGTCCACCTTGGCATGGTTAAGGAGGGTTTCCGCCATGAATGTGGAGAATCCCTCCTTGAGCTTGTCCTTCAACAGCTTCTGCAGTCCCACATCGGAAGGCTGCACCTTTGAGGTACAGCCCCCTGGAATGTAAACCAACTTCACCTATGGATAATGTTGTTGAGCCCAGTGCTGGAAGGTACCCGAATCATGCGGCTTCCATGCGTCCAAAATGACCAGCACCGTGGTTCTCCCAAACTCGGCATCATCTTTAGCGCATATTTGCATACCACGGATCCAAAACATGTGCGGACCAGTCTTTTGTCGTGTCCGTGTTGGCCCAACAATTGGCCGTGTGCGTGTAGTGCCATCCGTACTGACTCTGCGCCTTGCGTGCATGGACGTCCTTAGGGTGACACCTGTCAGTAGTCCCAGCCAAAATGACCTGACAGGGGAGCATCTCCCCTGCCATGGTCTAGGCCAGCACCGCTGTCACTGAGCGCTTGTCGTTGCGCCCGAAGACTGGCATGTGCTTTGCACCCGGCGGCGCGTAGGTGCTGTCCGGGGTCGGGATCAACTGGATGCCTGTGTTGTCGGCGTTAACCACGAACTTGTCTGCCACGTTGTACAATTTCATGTACACGCCAGCACGGAGGAACATCTGCTCGCAGCGGGCAGGCCAGTCTGCCAGAATACCCTGTGGGGCAGAAGTTACTCGGCGCCAGCGCCATGACAGCATCACACAAATTTGCGGCAGGAAGAGGTCGAGTACAACCTTTTGAACGGCTTTCCGTCGAGCGCCTCGACGCCCTCGTCTCGCGTCACCCGCAACATGGTGGGCCGGCTGACCATGGCGTTCTTCTGCGCCCCACCTTCACGCATGCACACCAAGGTGTCCTTGATTGTCTTCTTCAGCTCGGGATGCTTGGCGAAGTAGCCTGGTCTCCCACGCGAACCATGCAGATGTCTCCCGGCCGTCTCGACATGACGGAGCGGCGCTGGCGGGATGCGGTCCATCATCACGCAGGACTTGTCCAGCATCTCGCGCGGATTGTCGGGCTTGTACCATCGGCGGATGGTGGATGGCAGGAGGTCATCATACGGGCAGTAGCCGTCCGGCTGCCGGTATGCCGTCTGTAGGAAGCGTACGGCGTCGCCGTAGGTCACATGTTTCGGGTTCACAGCTGCAGCATGGATGATGCGACTGTGTCCCTCCGCGAACCAATCATGCTTGTTGCGGCGTGCAGGCTACGGCGATGATGATGCTGTCTCCAATGATGCTGCAGAACGGTTGTCCGTCGTGTTAGTGTTGTCAACATCATCGTCCTCCATGTCGATGTCCTCCTCCATGCCCTTGTCATCGCCACCGAAGTCAAGGACAATGGGCTCCTCGCATCCGAGGGCGGCGGTAACGGGACTGGATGGTGGGGGCATGGGCATCCTCGCGAAGGAGTGGACATTGATGACCTTGGGTGGACGGCCAGGTCGGCGTTTCGGAGGCTTTGCCTTGGCGGGGCGGGACTTGCTTGCAAGGGCAGCACGCTTCAGCTGCTCCTCGTACTCGTCGCCAGTGACAGGCTGGAAGTAGACCATGATGTAGATGCGGCTAGAGGAAGCCATAGTGGTGATTAGGGTCAACGGGGGTACGTAGGCTGAGAACAGACTGCTGGTTCGTGTGTTGCATGGACTAAGGGGCTCTAATAGTCAAGGCGGCATGCACAAGTCACATGTCGCGGGTCGAGCGCCGAAGCCAGAAGCCGGCCCGAGTGTCGAAGCGTAAACAGTGGCATGGTTTCCCTCCTTGCAGCATCGACCGAGAAGCCACTCAAGATTTCGATGTCCGAATTTCAAAATGCGGGTTACAGTTCAGAGCAGGACTTGAGCCTGAACCATATTTTCTATTTTGTATTTGTGTCAAATTGAGAACCCAGTTTTTGTATTTGTGTCAAATTGCAAAGAGCTGAGCATCATTTATACAAATATTGAAATTCATAAGCCTGATATTTTCACATGCTAGTACGGTATCTACCACTTCTTCGGTGGCCGCAAAATACGTTTCTACCTGTGTGGCTTCCCGTTGGATGGGGGAGTGAAGACCTACGGATGGGTTCGTGTGGGCCTCCTCACCTGTGGTCCGGTCTCCGGCTGATGAAAATCCAACCATAATGGCTTGTGGTCATGTGGCCTCGCCGGCTCCTTCGCCACACCTCCTCCTGAGCCAATGTCAGTCCCCTCTGGCACATCTACTCCCATGCCAGAGTCATTCACTTCTGACACACTTGCTCACGTGCCAGTCTCATTCCATTCTGGAACACCTGCTCAGTCAGCAGGTGCCTGCGTCAGTCTTTTGTGGCACACCTGCTTCCGTGCCAGTGTCAGTCCCTTCTAGCACACTTACTCCCATTCCAATGTGCGTCCCTTCTGGCACACCTTGCCTCATGCATGTGGCAGTTGCCTCAGTCACACCTGGTCTTGTTCCTACACCTGCTTCCCCAGCGCGTGAGCCCGCACCTGTTGTCTTGCATACTCTCCCATTCCTTGTGACCCTCTAGTTCCTGTGGCTGTGGACCAGCCCCTTGCTACACAGCTAGAGGTGAGCACCTCGGCTTCGGACTACTCCCGTGAGCCCGGTGGTCGTCTTCGACCACTCGCCTTTGGGGCTCAACGGACAGTCAATTTGCTGCCTAGATACTCCACTCGCAGTGTTTAGTGTGGCAAGCCTGGCACGAAGGCCCTTGGCCTGAGTGTTCGGGCAGACTAAACTGAGGTACACCCAGCGTTTCCTCTTGGTCATGAGCTGGTATCCCGAGAGTTCTCGGTCACTTGCAATGCCGCAACCGACCTTGTCGTGACCATCGCTCGAGTTTTGTTTGAGGTTGTTGCTCGCCACGACTAGGAGGTGCATAAGATGGATGTGAACAACGTGTTCCTCCATGGCACCTTAGAGGAGGAGATATACATGTTCCAACCACATGGTTTTGAGGTCAGTGACAAGGTCTGGCGCTTGCGCAAGGCCTTGTACGACATGAAAAAGTTACCCAGGTGCTGGAACAAGGAGATCAACGGCACACTGACATGTGCCGGGTACGTGCAGAGTGATGCCAACCTGTCTCTCTTTCAGAGGCGTAGTGCTGAGAGCTTCACTGCCATCCTGTTCTATGTGGATGACCTCTTGATTGTGTCTCCTTTGATGGAGGCCGTGAAGAAGGTCAAGGTAGTCTTTCAGACCGCCTACAAGATGAAGGACCTTGGTCCGATAGTTGTATTTTTGGGATGGAGATTGCACGTGATCGTTAGCAATAGACACCCTTGTTGCATCAGGCACGTTACGCTTGTGTTGTGGGGGAGCAGTTTGATGACCTCCTTGGTGCAGTTCCCATAGCCTCCACCCCCATGAAACCTGACGAGCAGGATGCTCTACAAGTGGATGAGCGAGCAGAGCTGGGGGACACAGTGGACGTGACCCTGTACTTACGTCTAATTGGCTCTCTCATGTACTTGGCCACTAATACACGACCCGATATCACCTTTGCCATCAAATTCCTTGTATAGTTCTTGTAGTGTCCCTGGGCGAGAGCCCTTCACGCGGCTGTGCGAGTGGTACCGTACATGGTTTTCATGCCGTACCTCAGACTCTGATTTTGACAGCAGTGCTTGGTCGTAGTTGACGGCTACATAGACTGAGACTGGGCATGGAGCCTTGATGGGCACAGTCAGACAGGCTAGGTGTTCTTACTGGGCGACACCACTATGTCATGACATAGCGCCACGTAGGTTGTGTTGCACATAGCTCATTGGAGGCTCATTCTGTTGCACTGGGGTCTGGGACTGCTGAGGTAGTGTGGCTGCAACATATGTTTGTCAGTTGCGACGGTCTGTGCATTGCGCCGTTCGCGTTGTGACAATCAGAGTGCTCTTGCCATTGCAGAGAATTCTGGTGTGTTTCATGTATGCACAAATAACATTGCTGTTGAGCATCACTTTGTGCGTGATCTTGTGGAGTGACGGGTGGTCTCCATCGTTTGGGTCTGTACGGACATGCAGCGCGCTGACTTCCCGACCAAGGCACCGGCGCATAGAAAGTTCATGGTGGCCATTCGTTTTGTCGGGCTTCGCCCCTTGCCTCTGAGTGGCTGAGAGTGGGGTGTGTGAGCATGGATCGTTGAGAATCTCGTTGCGCAGTTGTGTCAGTTCTGCACGTATATGGACATGCGTACCGTTGGGTCATAAGGGAGTGTTGTGATGTGAGTCGTCCCGTCTGTTTGTACATCTTAATGTAAACACTCGACAGTGTCCGTGCTTGTGCAGATTCCTGATGTACACCCAGCTGGCGCCAGAGCACTGACGCGTGGTGGCTCCACCCACGAGCAGCTGCCAGCCAGTTGCCACGAGGTCCAGGGTGCTTGCTGGGGTGCTCTGTAGTTTTTCTGCAGTCGCTCTGTAAATGAGTTTGTGATTTTTGGGCAAAAAAAGGTGACGTCATCATGTAGAAGGAGCATCCATGCGACGTAGACATGCTCTCTTTTGAAAAATGACAGGAGTATATCGTTCATTTTTCACACCTAAGAACTTGCGTCCATGTAGAATGGGCAAGTTGGGCTTATTGTTGCAAGGTAGGGGTGAATCAGGCTCACTATTCCACGGTAGGGGAAAATGAGGCTTATTGTTCCGAGTAAGGGGGAAATCAGGCCGATTCTCCGAAACGAGGGGTACATGGTCACTCCGCCTTTTCGAAGTTTGGAGACTTGAAATCCGAAGGTCTAGGGAAAGACTAAGGATCTGAACTGGAGTTTCAACCAAAACCAGACAGCAAGAAAACCCAGGGGCTTTGGACGAGACAGGTGCAAAATTAGAAGGCTGGAAATTTTAGTCGAGTACAAGAGTCACTTAATGCAGTTAAAAAAATTGTCGAATGTAAGGGGAAGTACGGTATCTTGTATTACCTCAGTTGTGTGGAGGTTTGCTACATCCTTAGGATTGTCATTCCGACAATGGAGTGACTCGTACGGATGCCGGGACCTTTTTGTATTTGGTGTTCATGTGTTGACTCTCCAAGACAGTGACCACTGTCCACTAGCCTCCACAGATACGTAGCTCTGCAGGAGAGTGAAGGAACATGACTGCAACACATACCAAATGGTGTCTAGAGGCAACAGCTTATTCGAGCATGCCAGGCGTTCCCGCTCTGTCGATGTTTCCTCTGCCACTTGTGTAGTCTAAGGCTTTTGCCGATGGGCCAGCCAATAACTCTCGTGAGTTTCTAACGAGGTCAGATTGGTTAAATGCTTAGATCATCGGCGGCATGACCACATACCCGTATGTTGATGTGGATTTTTTTGCATTCTTTTTTGGCTTGTAATGTTGTTTTGATTAGTTCCCGGTTGCGGATCTTGCTGGGGTCAAGATATCTGAAGTTTTCTGACAACAACTGCTCTCGGTTTATGCCAAGAAGTCTGGCTTGACCTTAAGATTGGCAGCGGTCTTACCTTGTGTGTGGCGCATGAAGTGAGGCTTGCTTCACAAAGCACATCTTGGACCTACTAACTCACCATCACCTGATAGACTTGTTCCTTTTCTATGTGTGAGATTCTCCAAATCCATGGGGTCTCTTGCCCCCTTGATCCCTTATGCCGTCACATGTATCCACGTCTATTGGTATCAAAGTAGTATGGGGAGAGCTCCCTCCCTCGTCCCCATCACCTTCTCGTGTGGTGGGATCTGGAGTCTTGGGACATGATTGTGCAGTTGACTCTCAACCGCGGATCCACCACGCCGCAGCCGCACCGCATCAGCCTACTATGTCGGCTGCTCCAACCTCTCAGCTGCACTATGCAGTCCCAGTTGGATGTGCTCTAGGCCTCTTTGCCCACTCTTTGTGCTTGCCACCGCCACGAAACCCTTAGTGGCGAATTGCCTAGCGGTCGGAGGTTCACGTTGCATTGGACTCCGGCTACAACACTGGCTCTGAGCCTCTTCACCTCCCTGTCATCCACTCAGCAGCAACACTTCTGCTCTGCACTTGAATGCGGAAGAGTAGCCTCTTTGCTTGCTCATGACCGGGCACTTCGTATCCCTCTTCTCACCTGCTGTTTCGAAGCACCACAACCAGTGCCCTCACCTTCCTCTACATCACCCTCTTCTGCATCATTGAGATTTACATCTGCAGCGGCTGCTGCATTCGTGTATCTTAGCCCGATAAGGGTCTCAACCCACAACTACATCATTGCCCTTGGCAGATTTGCCTCATGTCCTGCGGCGACAGCAGTCACAATCGCTGCCGCAACCGCAGCTGTAGCAGCCGCATCACTAGCAACTGTAGCGGCAGCAGCAGCGGTCCCACGGCTGTCCCTACAACCCATTGGGTCTCTTTCCCGCCGGGGTGGCGTTTTCTGCCAACATCACCACCCAGTTTGGAGCTACCACAGTCTGGAAGGCAGCAGCCATCATGGCTGCAGTCACAAATTTCGTCGCAACAGCCGCATCGGCATTGTCACTAATGCAGATATGCCTTAAACCTGTCAGTAAGAGCTGTCGCAATCGTTGCCGTCGCCATAGCCGTTACAGTCAAAGCAGCAGTAGACTCACGCCTGTCACTGGAGCCCATAAGGTGTGTTTTCTGCTAGGTGACGATTTGTACAAACATCACCACCCAGTTCAGGGCTGCTGCACCCTCAACGGCTGCAACCATCCCAGCCGCAGCCACAGCTTCAGCCACAGCAAGAGCAGGTTCGCTTGGGGACCTCAAACTAAACCTGCCACACTAGAGACGTTGCCACCACCTCCGCCATCTTGGCTTCACCCCCTGAGTCATCTCTAATCTACTTACCTGAGTGGAAAATTGTAGCGGCACAGGAGTAGGACAATATCTGGTGGTCAAAGAAGACGGGAGAGACACGTGCCAGATGGAGGTTGGGGAAAAATGAATAGGAGAAGGGTGAGCGGCGATGACAGTGACAGACGGATACCCGGGGGGGTGGTGGGTTGGTACAAGTAGTGAGTGTATGAGGGAGTGTATGGGGGTGTCGTAGTCTGTTATTCACAAGTGTACATTGCACATTGTTCTGGTGGTGCACTGGTGTATGGGTGGATGGGGGAAGGGGGGG
>SZWC01014539.1:5030-50950 GCA_023375785.1 Penium margaritaceum
GCTGTCTCATCTGTCTGTGTCACTCACTATGTGGATGTACCAGTGCTGCACGCGTATGGACATGCGTACCATCGGGTCATGGGGGAGTGTTGTGATTTGTGCCGTTTCTGTACAGTTTACTGTGACCACTCGGCCGTGTCCATACTCGTGCAGATCCCTGAGGCAGGCGGCCCTGGTGACACCGGCGCGACGACAGGCGGCGGCCTACCCGTCTGGAGCTGACCGACTACTGTTCCAGAGCCCCAGATGTCACCGGGACTCCTTGCTGTGCCTTCTACGTCTTGCAGGCGCCTTTCGGCGGACTGGGCATGAGACCCATTTGCATGTTTTTGCATTATATACTCGCTGTCAGTCGATGGATGCATGCATGTGACCAGTCGTTGCGTGCGTCTTTTGATTCTGCACGTCTAGGTTCAGACGGCGCAGGATTCTGACATGTGTGCGTAGAGTTATGGCCAAAACAGTGGTTTTGGGCCGGTTTTAGGACAGTTCTTGGACTGCCGCGTGCGACACCCGCTGTGCGCCGCGGCAGGTACTTATGCCCTGGACCTGTCATTTGTCATCTCTCTCTGCATTTACTAAGCTATTGAAGCTTATGAGACTTTGCGCGTCTCCCTAGCCTGATCCTTGCTGTTTCTTGCACCTGCCTGCTTGCTAGTGCATCAGCTGACTGGACAGTGTCGCCACGTCAGCAGCAGCAAGGCTAGGAAGCTTCCTAGCAGTTTCTCAGTAATGCTAGGGTGTACTCAAGTGAGATTATAGGTACTGAGCTTTGGTAGTTTGGAAGGTTCTGCTAGTCTGACAGCTACATCATCTGATGTTCATACAGTGCAAATCTTTCATTCTCTCTCTCCAACCCTTCATTGGTGCAAGTGGATGTGCTAGACAGCATTTCACACTGCTGAGCAGACAGTAGTGTCATGAGTTATTGCCAGGTTCCACAATATGCAGTAATCAGCCATGCAGCAAGGTGGTAGTCTAGTTGTGAGTACAGGACTGTGCATTGCTGGTTTTCAGACGCAGTGGGTTATTTCCACAGAAGGAAATTTGACCCCAGCAACTCTGATTTCGATTGACCAGACGAAGCAGTAAGAAGACACATTTCGGGAAAGAACATGTTGATCCCGATGCAGTAACCAGGTTGCTCCTGTGTCATTAGCCAACTGCTCCATTCCATCCGACACCCATGGCTAAGGAGTAGACAGCAAAGCGCGCCATTGTGCGGATGTGAATGCCTCCCGAACGACCTGCATCACATCAGCAGATCCCTTGCTGGTAAGCCACATCGGTCAAAGGTTTTGATTCAGGCTTGACATAAGCAGAGGCGCTTCCCTCCAGCCAGACATTCCTCTGTGAACAGCAAGCCAGACCGGAGCTCGTCAGCAGAAGAGAAGAAAAAAAAAGGGGGTGGGCTCTCTCGCTACCCATGCGCTTGCTAAAACCAATGAGCCCGTTTCTCATGGGAGCGGATGTCAGGCCACTCCATCCTCAATGCTCTGGGTGCATTCCAGCCAATCCAACGGAAGGACACTGGCGGCCACACCGCCGGATCAGTCTGTCTTGGACGCGATCGCATCGAAAAGAGCGAGGCTAGCTCATGGCCACGGCGCTCGTAGGGGAGTAGGGTTCTTGGACCAGCAAAAGCCTGTCCAGACCCTTGTCTCGCACGCCACCGACATCCGGGCCTGCTGTGACAGGAGCACGAGGGTAGCTGCCGCGGGAGCCCTGCCTCGACACCCCTTTGCTGCGACGGCGCCTCCGTTGCTGCTTCGGACTGAGAGCTCCGGAGGGGGAGCCCACGGGACTCTCTCCCGCCACGCAGGATGTGAAGGCAGATTCACCGCCTTGGCTGCCGTAGGAGTGGAGGCGAGAGCGCGCGGGTTCGAACCCGCCTTCCAGCATTCTGGAGGATAGTGAGGGAAGGNCGCAGTCGGCCTGCGAGAGTTCGGGCCTGGCGACGGCTGCAGCGGCGGACTCGCCGGTGGCAAACCGCGATGTGAAAGGCGACGATGGGACGGCAGGGCGGGTCGCGCCACTGCCGCCGATGCTGCTGTCTGCGTGACCGTAGCTTGGGGACATGAGCCAGGCCGTGTCGGAAGATGTGCGGCGGAGGGACAGGGCGGAGAGAGAGGGGCGGGAGAGGGAAAAGCCTACGCCGGAGCCTTTCTCCTTCTTCTCCTGCCGGTGGTGACGGGGCCCGCCGTCATCGCCACAAGCGGCGTCGTCCGATCGGTCGTCGAGGATGCTGCTGCTGCCGTCAGCGTTGCCGCTAAGAGAATCCTCGAGGGATCGCAGGAAGGCCTCGCACTTGGCCGCGCTGAGCTGCCGCTGCAGGTTGAGCAGCTGCAGTTTGCTCTCCAGCGCCCGCATCTCCACGTCCTCTAGCTTGTCCGACAGCAGCTTCGACCGCCACGGCATCGCGGGCTCCCCTTCACTCCCAGCGGCAACCAGGCGCAAAAGGGCGAGATCACTGGAGGGGTTTCAGAGGTCGACGGAGAACGGTTGAGCAGACGACTTGGGAAGGAGTGCAACGACACTGCTTTGGGGGCAGCGAGGCTGTGGGGTCAGTCCGGCGGAGAACGGCATTACTTCGGGCACGGGCGGCAGTTGCTGCTCGAGAAGGGGTGCCGTGAACTGGATCGAACCTCGTCTGCTTTCTACACGATTCCGAACTGTTTCGCGAACTGATGATCCCCGATCGATCAAATTCTTGGGTTCGCATGCAAACGGCTGCATGGCGTTCGTCAACTACTACTATTCGTCGTGATCCGAAAGGATTCATCGTCCTGGCAAACTTACGGATTTTCCATTTCCTTTTCAGCCAGAATTGATTGTGAACCATCCGCGGGGCAACGAACAGCTCACCCTGGCCATGCCCGTGGCTCAGGGCCGTGGTCCTCAAATGCGTGCTCGAGCTGAACCGTTATGAATGGTCAGTGCACTTTCGCAGCCGCGCAGAAACCTAGAACCGTCCCAACCAGTGTCCCGCCTTCCCTGTCCATCTCTCCTGTCCCTTTCCATATCAATGAAGCGCTCTCTGTCCCTTTCTCAATCCGCCTCTCAGTGTGTCCATCGCACTGGGTCCCCCTCCCAGCAGTTTGATAAGTTTCGAAGCGAACCTTATCCGAACATTCCAAGCCAAGCCAAAGATGAGGTGGCAGGTGGATGTGAGGAGGCCAAGGTTCGGTACCGAAGTAAACGATGTATGCATGAGGTCCCTTTTCATTTATAAACGGGTTCTTTTCGCGGCCCCACATACTCAGTGGGGAAGGAACCTACGCTGCACCTAGCAGTAGTTCTCATCCCTCAAGCAGAGGCTCTTGGTAACAAGAGTACGACATGCTATCATTCACACCACCCTAAGCACCCAATGAAAGGAGGACATTCCCAATATAACATACTTCCTAAAGTGCAGTATTTAAGTGTCCACCCCTTGCAGAAATCTCACAAGAGGAGCCCAACTTCATCAGGCAAACGTATCCCCCTTTCGATGCACTTGCCCAAAGCTGAACCCTCCGTACCACGAACCAACCCTCTGTATCATGAAGGTACCATGGAAATGTTACCCATCATTGATTGACCCAAATAAGAAACAACCCTACAACTAAAGATGCAACGACGACCAAAGAATTTCTAGGAAAATAAGGAGCATGAAATTTTTTTCACATGTACCTTCAAGCAACTACTTTCATCATATCTTGCTCAGCTAGGGCAAGTCAACCCCTCTTTCCTCCCTCACAAGGTGTGGATTCCTAACCCCTCCCCATCCCCACAATGGGTGCGGAGGGGGCTTCCAACACCCCACAAACGTGGATGGGTTACCCTCCTCAATAAGAAAGGGGGAAGGGATTCAAGCACCACCTTAATGGAATTCAATGTGACAACACAGAAGAGGAGAAAATGTTCATGTGAGCGTCTTGAGCCATGAAACAACTCCATATGAATTACCAACATTAAACAATTATCTCCTAAAACTGTGCATTCAACAAAAATAAAATGAAAAAAATCAATGGACCGTCGAAACCTTGAAAAGTGGGGTGCTTAATGTGACAACGTTGATGATGGGGTGTTTTCCCTCTGTGCTTTCAAAACAATGTCATTTTCAAGATGCCATTTTTGCATGCTACCCCATAAGATTTCCACATTTGACTGTTAATATTGACAAGGGAAAAGAAAAGTATGCTACCAATAAGGCAAGATACTTATGAGCTCCCTCTCTAAGAGGAAGATGAATTTCCTTCAACAATAAGAATACCACTAAGTACCACTAATATTATGCTTTTCTTTGCATAAGACAAACATCAAAAAGGCTGTGGAGGATTTACACCCACCAACCTTCCATCACCAAAAACTTCTTTATCACAATTTAAATTGCCAATTTACCTGTTTCACTTTTTTTAGCACACAACGTTGTGGTCATGCCATAGCAGAGCCTTCTCATGTAGGGTCCATCTTTGCTACCCTTCCCTCCATCTATCCCCTTCCCCCTCTCTTTCCCCCTCTTCTTGACGCCCCCCACCCTCACATACATGTTTTGAGTCCCCTCTGCCCTTCGCTCAACCTCTTACCTTTAAAACATCCTCCACCATTTTACTTGTTAATGCCCTTTGCCCACAACTATTGTGCTCAAAAGGAACTATGTTCCCCCTCTTTTGGCTCCCCCCTCTCTTTGCTCGCTCCCCCACTCTCTTCTCCTTGCCCTCTCTTTCATTTTTCTTAACCATCAACCCGTCCTAGTTTTTCATACCGATCCAAATCAAGCAAATACAGCCCAAACCCTTACGAAGAGGATCTTTGGGTGACTAGTATTATAACATGTTCCATAACACGAGGAACCACATGAATTATTTGAAAGGAGAATTTAAAACATTCAACAGTTTGACTATGGTAGATGAAAATCTTCATCAACCTAGGCTAGCAAAACACCTAGTCCACTTACGTGCAACTCCTTAGGTCGTGTAAGCCATTTTGGCAAGGTTCTTGGCACTCTCTAGGTTGACGAGCCTCCATGGCAGCCTTCAAACAGGCTGGCAGACCTAGCCAAGCTTTAAATGGCCTTGAAAGGATCTTCAAAAAAGTCTTAGTCCAATGCTATGCATTTAGAAAATTGAGTAAAGATAAGTTCTAAAATTTTAAGACAAATCTAGATTGAGAGAAGCTCTACCTCTTATACATGCAACCTGACAAGTCGCCATCGTAAAGAGAAGCTTCCCGAAGGTGACTTGTGCTTGTTGCCTCTTATGACTTGTTTCAAGAGAGCTTCCTTACAAGAAGAGCTTCTTGTGGTTGATAATTGTAGTTTTCATTTTCAATGAACTCATCAAAGGATTAATCCATGAGGAACTTTCATCAATTTTTCACATCAAGCTTCATAGAAAGGTTGTTTTCTCCTAATAATTCCCTCTAAAATCCATTGACCTTGCCATACCATTACATTAAAACTGTCAATTATGACCCTCAAAAATTTTGTATTAGATTAGCCCATGCAGACACAAGGGCCTTAAATGTAGGCATGATGAATATGATGTAGTAAAGGCCTCATGCTAAGCCTACATGATGCCTACCCAATCAGAAGTGAACACCAAAACCAAGATTTTTATGTAATCTTTTGTGTTAAATAGCTCCCCTTGTTTGACCAATGGAGGGAGCAAAGCAAGTGATTGCACAAGCAATAAGAAGAAATGTGGAGTTCAAAGATATAAGAAAGAAATGATAATAGTATAGAAGTATGAGGTGATGTAGGGATTTAAGCATGAAATCATAAGAAGGAGTTTTGGAAGCAAAGGTAAAGTGTTAAACAAGGTTGTGGCAAAGGAAAGATAATTGTAAATGATGAGAGGGATTTCTACATGGGGTGTGCGTAGCACGACAAAGAAGCAAGAGTGACAAAGTGAGGAGGTATGGGCAAGAGAAAACAGATAGGATGGCATAAGTAGAGTGAGCATGGACAAAGCATAGCAAAGAGAAAAATGAAATCATAGAACCAAAGGCAAATAAGAAGGATACAACTATTTTGGGTGAAACTTAGAGGAAATGATCATTTCATGTATCCAAAAAATAAAACAAGACAAAATATTCATGAGAGCACCTTTTTTCACTAGCCAAACATGACTAAAACATGTCACATAACTGATGATAACTTAACTCTTGAGAAAATAGTCAAGGAACTAACATATTGTTGGTCAAAAGAGTCTGATGATGAGCAAGGACTATTACTAAGAACTCGCTTTGAATCAATAAGTGATTCTTCGTTCTCACAAGTTGATCCTTTGAACACTCCCCTTGACGCTTGTAAAGATAAAGGTCTGATTTCACAAGAAGAGGTCAAACTTGACAAGTTAGGAGAAAATTTCACCAGATAGTACTCAGATCCTCAAAACGCTCCATCAATGAACCATGTCTACTTTCATGAACATGTTGATTACATTTAGCATAACTCTTGTTCCTTTTTATATTGAGAATACAAGAACCAATGTTGAGAGTAGACCAAATAAGAGCATCCGTCACACCAAAGCCATGGAGAAACTCAAAGAAGAGAAGTACATGGATTTGGGCAAGCCAATGGTCCATAGTTTTTTACTCTTCTTCTATGGTTAAGGCGTGTAAGATGTTGAATGTTTCTTGAAGAAGAGGAAGAATAGTATGGCTATCAAAGGTGGTGCCGGTCTGCTACCTGCACCATGCTCGCTTCTAAATGATCCATTAGAGAACGCAACTGGTGTCTACCTCCTACACAAGATGATGACAAGATTGATGTAAGAGTGGTTTAAGATGCATGTCAACAGTTTTGTGCACGTGTTGGTAGAGGGGTGGATGTGGCGCTGAATTGTTCCTTGTCCTTATCACGTACACAAGTGAGTGAGCACAATACTCTTTCTCCTTGTCCTAATCTCTGGCTTAGAGGAGAATGGCTTCAATTCATGTTTTTTGTTTTTCCCATACTCCTTCACGATGGGAAGTTGATGACCATGCTTACAATAGGTTATTGGAGCCTGTAGTAACAAAGTTACTACTTGCATTAGTATACCAAGGGGGTCTTAGTGCTTTCCAAGATCATTGTGCCCAACACGAAAACCATGTATCCCAATGTGCACAAGAAAAATACTAGAATTAAACACTTGTACTTGGAAAGACTATGAAGTAGAATTATGGTACAGGGAAACAATGGCGAAAAACAGCTCAGCTCATTGCTTAGACACAACCTTCCCCATCCAACAGCACAACACCTTGCTAAGCAATCAACGATGTCGTTGTAAGGGTCTTAACAAGGTTTTCATGCTTTTATGTGAAATGTCCTCCACCTTGTCAAGAAAAAATCCTCTCCACGTTGGTAGCCACTTCTAGACTTCTTGGATCATGAAAGGACTTATGGCCCTCCTAGCCAAGCGGGCAAAGTGCTGCCAAGCTTAGTAGGTTGATAAACATTAACATAAAAAGTGTCCTTCCAAGCTTGATTAGAGATGTGCTGCCTCCAAACCAAAACTCTTCGCTAAATGCCAAGAAACATCTTCTGTCTCAGAGATGAGCAACTTCTAGAGAGGCAACCGTGAGTTATGGTTAATCGTCCCATTTTAATGCATTATGTCATGTGTGTATATTATACATGCAATCTGGTAGGTTCCTAGAAGTTCACAGGTGTGTAGACATTACGTAGTACACCATTTAATCAGTGAACAAACTGTTAACATTGTTGAAGCACTTGTGAGTTCCCGTTGCTTCTTATGTTTGTCATATTTTTCAATTTTATGTCTTTAGATATATAAGATGACGTAGATCAGTCGATAAATGATATGATGGGTACATCTGTCGTTTCTCACATATGTCGTAAACTAATCGCAACATTGTGAGTTACTTGTTAACTCAAAACACCATAATTTAGGCATTGCTCGAGATTTGAATGGGGCCGCTTGCGTCATTTGCTCAACCTTGACGAAGTCCGTCCCCCCCCTCCCAAAACTCCTCAAATGTATCTAGGGAGTGTATCTGGGGGTGTATTGTGCAAATGCAAAATGTTCGAACTTGTGTATTCCACTGTTCCATGTTGTCCCCCCCCCAAGACGTCGAGTGTATGTGGCGAGTGTAGCGTGTAGTGCATCTGAAATGTCAATCGATACGAGACATGTGAACACTTATGTGGTACTCTCTCTTTGTACACAAGTTTACGGATTCGATACCCCTCATATACACACTCCAATACACCTCCCCAATACACTTTTGACCTGGAGAGGGCTATCCATACCCCCCTCTCCATATCGAGAGTGTATTGGGGTTTTGTATCGGAGAATGTCGCGGATAGATACTCTGAACTACGACTTGTGTATTTTCGATAACCACCGTCCATTCGCATTCAATAACAGGACCCCGATAACTTGTCGCGAACCCCCCCCCCAAAAGCACCTCGAGTGTATCTGGGGAGTGTATCTGGGGGTGTATTGTGGAAATGCAAAGTGTTCGAACTTGTGTATTCCACTATTCCATGTCACCCCCCCCAAACACGTCGAGTGTACATGGCGAGTGTATCGTGGAGTGTATCTGAAATTTTTATCGATACGCAACAAGTGAACACTTCTGTGGTACTCTCTCTTTGTACACAAGTTTACGGATTCGATACTCCTCAGATACACACTCCAATACACTGCCCCAATACACTTTCGACTTGGAGGGGAGGGGGGGGGNCAACAAGTGAACACTTCTGTGGTACTCTCTCTTTGTACACAAGTTTACGGATTCGATACTCCTCAGATACACACTCCAATACACTGCCCCAATACACTTTCGACTTGGAGGGGAGGGGGTGGAGAAGGCTATCCATACCCCTCCCCCCTCCGTATCGAGAATTTATCAGGGTGGTGTAGCATAGAGTATCGCGGATAGACACTCGAAACTACGACTTATGTATTTTTGATAACCACCATCCATCCGCGTTGCATGATAGGACCCCGACACCTTGTCGCCCCCCCCCCCAAGCACCTCGAGTGTATCTGGGAAGTGTATCTGGGGGTGTATTGTGGAAATGCAAAGTGTTGGAACTTGTGTATTCCATTATTCCATGTCGTCCCCCCCCCAAACACGTCAAGTGTATGTGGCCAGTGTAGCCTGGAGTGTATCTGAAATGTCTATCGATACGAAACATGTGAACACTTCTGTGGTACACTCTCTATGTACACAACTTTACGGATTCGATACCCCTCAAATACACACTCCAATACACTACCCCAATACACTTTCGACTTGGAGGGGGGGAACTCCCCCCCCTCCATATCAGGAGTGAATAGGGATGGTGTAGCGGAGAGTGTCGCAGATAGACACTCAGAACTACGACTTGTGTATTTTTTTAACCATCATCCACACGCGTTCCATAACAGGACCCCAACAACCAGTCATCCCCCCCCCCCAAAGCACCTCGAGTGTATCTGGGGAGTGTATCTGGGGTGTATAGTGAAAATGCGAAGTGTTCGAACTTGTGTATTCCAATGTTTGAAACCTCATCCCCGCAGTACCACTATGGAGTTTGCTTTAAGTTTGAGATTTCCTAAGAAACATAATGCACCAAACCTCCAGTGTAACAAAGGGGTTAGCTTTTGGTTTGATGGCAAGAACTGTCAAAGGCGAAGTCAACTAGTTTCGAAGTTCTTGCTTCGGACATCGGCAATACCGATGTCAAAAGGGAGCGACGTCACTCTCAAAGTCAGCGATGTTCGACTCGGATGGCGAAATCGCCTTGCTATTTCCTAGCGGGCATTCTCGCCCTGTACACGTGGACGCGAGTGTATGTTTTGGACCCAAATACCCATGATATGAATACTTCACCCACCGGAGCCGAAAGACAATAAGTGCGCGTTACAACAAAGGAAGATACAAATGGGTTCGGTAAGAGAAAACAAGCATAACACAAAAAGGAATATGAACACAAAATAGGTCAGTCAATAAGTACATGTCCATCACCTATTTGAAAATAATTTGAAAAATATGAGAAGTCAAAGCAAGTTCGATGAAGCTTCTAGGGTTTTATACACTAAAACACTTGTGTATCTAAAATGTACACGTAACTTCAGGGAAGTATTCCTATTCATGGGAACTCATTTCCATGAAACATCCTCCCCATATGTTGTAGAATTGTACACTAGTTTATCTGTGTGTACTTTTGGGGTGATTGACCATAAATGGCAACCGTGGCAAGATTTCTTGGTGGACGTACTCTGTGCACAAACCAAGGCAAGTAGAAGGTGGCAGGCAGACATGGGTCTTAGGATGAAAGAGCGTCTATATAGTCTTAGTCTAAGGCATTTTTTTGTAAAGGTGTATTGTTGTTGTAGTTTTTTAGTTGTTGTATGGAGTTGTTGGAGTTATTGTTCGAGTTATCATATACACTAAATGTAGTCTACTTTTTTGTGGGATCTCGACAACTTGACCAGTTACTCTCCGCCCATAAAACATTTCCTATTGCAAGGTCGTAGCTTCCTCCTCAAGGAATTTTCCCAGTCCAAGGCACGGATCTTCCTCCTTAAGGAAGCTTCCTGAATATTGGTAACTTGGCACTAGTCTTACTCACTAAGTCGCGCATGTTGCCGATGATGGAGGGTGGTCCCCACTCTTGGCTTTGCATGAACCTGCTTAGTCATGCATGTAGTGATTGATGCAAGTGCTCAGTCGTGCATGTGGTACTTGATGCACTGCTGAGTCATGCATGCTCCACCTGATGTAGAGTAGTCGATGCTGTAGAGCTATGCTTACATGTGCTGGTGTCAGTGGTCTCAAGAATCCATTCAAGTGTACCGCCACTTTGACTGTTTTAGGAGATGAACCGTATATTTCTTTCTTGCATTGTGCAACTACTGACTAAGATGGGCTACTAACCATGCACAAGCCCCTTTCCCCCATCGGACCTTAGTGCGAGAATTGAATCGAGCCTATAGAGTAGGAAAATCCTAGTCTAGTCGCACCCTAATACTTCTGGATAAAAATCTGTAACTTTGCATACAAACCTTTGACTGTCACACACTTTGCGCCATGTTGAAGTTGTCACTTGGTTTGTTCATCGCTCACTCCACCAGCAGCCATGACAGCATATCATGATGAAAGTGGTGCACTGGATGTTTTTCGCAGCATTCATAGGAATAGCGACAAAGAGGAAGGTAAGAGCCAATTTGATGCAAAACAGTCTTTTGTTGTTTTGGGTGTAAGTCATTATAAGATTCACTCCAACTTAAGCACGTTCTTGTACTGGTCACAAATGTTTCATGATGTTGATGAACGTGGAGAAGGATGATTCACGAAGAAACCTAGGCATGGAGAAAATCTATGTGCACAAATGAAAGTAGAGGAGTAGAAAGGTGATGTAGGGAAGGTACGAGGTCATAAACCATGAGTCATTCGGTTTTACCTTGGATGTAGGCGACTAGAAGCCATAATTTGGCGCATGTAGTACCTTGAGCTGGCCACAGTTCCTTAGGAACACTGAGGGGGAATGATGATGAATTTTGAATGCAGGGACGAGCCACACGCACTTGTGAAGAGCAGGCATCAGAGCTCTATACCGCAAGAATAGCGGTAAGTCGGATCGCATTTGATTTGTTCAGAAAACATGAGAATGCAGATAAGACAAAACGGAAAAGAAAAGAATTAGCGGACTGATGTGGAATTGAATGTAGGGACATGATGAACTATGCTACAAAAGACGCTATTGAAGATGATGAAGATGATGCGGATGATGAAATAGGTTAAGTTGACAATGCTGATGAAAAAGGCATTTACTTATGAGTAAGGCAAAATGCAAAGGATGAAAACACTGCAATTGTGGGAGGAGAACTACACATGTAAAAGAGGAAGATCTAATGAGGAGGTTAATGAAGAGGACATAATGAAGGGGATCAACACTAGGAGACTTGACGAAGGTTTAAGCTCTTCTCATGTTCAGAATTAGCATCTAGTTCCTCAGTTGGCTCTACACAAACAAACAATTTGAGTAGTTTGGCTAGAATTGAGGTGGTTCAAGAGAAGCAAAAGCGTTTTCAAATGGCAGGAGAGTGACAACCTATTCCGCAATGGGCTTGAGATTTTCAATTAAGAATGCATGTGGTTTCTGATGTCTTGAACCCAAACAATGTTCTACATTTGTGAAGAACAACAAGTGGAGGCAGTGTAAGAAGGCGACCATATAGAATGACACATATTGAATATGGAAAACATACAAAGAGATGAAGTTGATGTAGATGAGGTGCATGCAGCATGATTACGTAATAGCCTCGGATGGAAAAAGAGAGATCGATGATCGAGGCGTTGTAAGAGGTAGATGAGGAATCGATCAATGTCTATGCCACAAGGTCACCTGAGTCATCAAGAGCAATATGTTAAAGGTGACGATACTGTGCTTATTTTTTTTATCAAGTTGGCACAGTCGATTTAAGAATCAGAAGAGCGTGTAAGGAGTTTAAGAAATTTCTCATAAAAAATTCTCCAGTTCAACGGTGGAGTTCTCTCACCCCTTGTACACGCCAGATTTGCTTCTAGCATCCAGATCTGTAAAGTACTGTGTGCTATATGCAAAATAGGGTTGTGCATGCCTGCTGATCCAGACTAGTCAACAGCTTTTCAGTGCAATTACGTAGTGCTGAGTTCTAGGCTAGGTCCAGTCAAGGTGGGGCTACACCTAACTAAGTAGTGTGGACCACCTCGATCGAATACTGTATCAGCACAACTGAGCAGCACCATGCAAGGCCCAGAGTGGGGACCGCTTTATATCAACACATGCACGTTCGACATAGTATTGCATAACAACATGCATGCACGAGTCATCAACCACATGCAAAGCAAGTACCGGGACCACTTTGCATCAGCACACCCATGCACAACTTAGCAACAGGAGCTACTAGAAGGGTTACTGCCTATAAGAAGATTCCCAAGTTAGCAATCTTCCAACCTACAGTCAGAAGCTTGCATCACCCTAAATATCTTTCAACTTGGAAATGGCCTGTTGTAAAAGATGGCCATCCTGGTAGTCTTCATTCAACAAATCAGTCATCACTTAGCTTTTTGCCTACAGGTAACCTGAGTAGCCTCCACCAATTCTAGACATCACATGAGGCCAATAATCTACATGCATTCTTCTGAAGACCCCACTAAGCTTGGTAGTAGTCATTTAGCCTTGGCAAAAGGAAGCCCCTGACTACCTGAAGGTTGGACTACCTAGAAGAGGTGGCCGGACTACGTCCAAGACCTAAGAAACTTTGCTAAGCTGTCTTGATAGACGGTGCCCACCTCTTGGCCAGGAACTGTGTCTAGGCGTGAATGTCCAGAGTTAGTCTCTACATGAGCTATGTGTTCTGTACAGGTTCTTCTACTATAGTTGTGATCAACTAAATTCATTCAGCCCTAGCATTTTCAAGTTCTAGCTTTCTATTCTATCTATAGTTGCTCTCCAAACATAATGGTCCCAGCAATAAGGAACCTAGCCCTTGCTGTACCCCACAAAACATCAACATGGTATCAGTGCAAGGTCTGTACTGATAGCATCTACAGTCTCAGTCCTAGCTAATGGTGTTTTGGGAGAAGTTGTGGAATCTTGTGGCCAACGTCAATGAGCAATTGAGGTCTTCAAGCGTCCAAGGTGATATCCATCTTGCAAACTTCAGATGCACCTTGGATTGTGTGAGTAACATGGAGATGGAGAATTCAGCGCAAGCACTCTACCTTTAGATTAAAACACTTTCATGCATGGTTTAGGCATGGGGAAACATCAAGGTTGCCATGTGGCAGAGCAGGCAGAACATAAGGTAGAAGAAGCGCAACAGTTGGCAGCTGTAGTTAAACGCATGGTGTAGTAAACAGCAGCTACGCGCAAGGTTGTGGAGCAAGAGACAATGGCATTAAGGAAGCAACTTTGTGCATAAGAGGTACCTTGCCAACAGGAGTAGCTCACACGTGATGCTTATGTGAATCAGCTTCAACAGCAAATGGAATGGTTATACCACCTGAACAAGATACTATAGCAACAAATACAACTACGACAACAGAAATGGTAATAGTAGCAACAGTAGTAGTTTAATCATGTCTAGCAAGCTTCATAAGCATCATCAGCATATTTGCCTCAACCAAGTCCTCCACCATTCATGGAGCAACCTGTCATTCCTCCACAGGTTCCACCACTAGCATGAGCACAAGTAAGAATGCAGTAGTAGTTTCCAGCCCAATAGCTATAGGTTGCATTGGGCATACCCACGATGGCACCATTTCAGCCATGTTCTCAAGCACCAACGCCTCAAACATACATATGGCAACAACATCCAACAGTGGAGCCCGTGTTTCAGGTGTAATTGTCAGCAGAAAACGTGCAACAGTGTCACAGAACTAATCCAACATCACCAACACAAGGACTTGGATACCAAGGGTTACAGGACATTCTGCAAATAGAAGAATCCTTTGTGCATCTGCACAATATCTAGATCAACCAGTTCCATGGCAAGAACCTCCCACACTAGGCCCACAATTTCAAACAAGTGGTCTAGATTCACATCATCTGGAAGTTCTGCATTGGTTTTTAAGTTCCTCCTCCCCCAAGATCTCCACCACATTTCGTTTCAAAGTTCAACTACTTCAGGCAAGCTACATACATGGTGCTTGAAAACCAGCTAAGTCCTTGCATTCAACAAGTCATTTGCATGTACGAGGCAACCACTGAGCCAGCCAACCATCCATGATCATATCTGTTACATACCTACATGTCACGCGACTCCACTTTCATGTCTCATCTCCTCACAGAGTTCTCCCACATCAGCCTCAGCATCTTAAGTGACATTGAGAGCTATATCAACAAGGAAAAATTGCTCTATGACCAACTTGCCATCACAGAAACACCCATATCTAAGCCAATCTTTGTGACCTTCCTACTAAACGGCTACACTGGAGACTAGGATGGCGGGAAGAGAGTTTTCAAATTCAAGCCTAAAGAAGAATTGACAAAGGCATACGTCTACAAGATGGTATTAAAAAATTAGAGAGATTACCAACTCAAAAGCAAAAAGCTCGTATTTCCAGCAATACATCTTACCAAAATTAAGGAGAATAGAGCGTGTCTCACTCCTTGTCACACATCCATGTAGTGATGAAGTCAGCATACTCTAATAAGTCGACAAACTCCCTCCCAAAGACAATGGCACGTAGTGCCATAGGCTAGCTCACTACACCACGTCCTGATATCACATGTCATTATTGCAAGAATAAAGGGCACGTGTACAAAGACTGCTTCAAAAGATTGCACGATCAAAAGAAAGGGAGGAAGGGAGGATGCCAAGCAACTTCAAGGGAAAGAAGCGAGGGGGAGAGAAGAAGGAGAGTGAAGGAAAAAATAGTAAAATGGGTAGTCAGGAGTTTGACAAGAAAGCGAAGGAGGCAGGCAAAGGGCAACAATTTGACTACACTACATATGTGTTCCAACTGTCACACAATCACAGTAACAGGCTGGTTCACTAACCGTATGTTTAGTATCTGGCCAGTGGATGTACCTCGCACATTACAAACCACAAATAATACCTCCACAACTACAAGCCTTCAGGTCAAAGCTATGTGACAGTCCCAAATATGAAGTAGGTGCCCGGTCTCGGCAAAGGCATGATGACCGTGATAGGGTATGATGGAGCAAAGGTCAAGTTTGGCAACGTTCTCCACATACCTGACATTGCTGTTAACCTCCTCCCCCTTTACAAACACATGAAGAGAGGAGCTCGCATCATTAGTAATGGCAAGCAAGTCACGCTCAAAAACCATGAAGGAAAAACCTTTGCAAAAGGTGAGCTCCTTCCTCATGGCATGATTGAGCTAGACTTTAGCGCACTAGCTCAAGATTAGACGGATTCCCAATTTACAACAGAAAGTCTACACCAACTTGCAGGACAGATATTGTAATGTGGCACAAGAAGCTTGCCCGCATCAACAATCAATTGGTGGAATCCTTGGTGAAGAAGGGCAATGTCAATGGCCTTCTAATAAAAAAAAAGTGGCCAAGGAAGAACTGACCCTTGTGAGGACTGCGTTTGTGCCAAGTTGCCACGACAAATGTTCCCTTTTACAAGGAAGTGCAAAATCAGCCAAAATCTGAGACTGGTTCATATCGAAATCTTTGGAGAGCTCCCCTCAACAACAGTCTATGGTGGACATTGTTACTTCCTTGTCTTTGTGGATGATGCGATACGTTTTCTTTGGAGCTACCCCCTCCGAACCAGAGATGAAGCACCAACCTACTTCTTCAAAAGGCTTGCAATTGGAGAGAGGCAAAGTAATGAAAATCTACAAGTTCTATGCTCTGACATTGTTGGCAAGTACAGGAGCACAGAATTCATGTCGCAACTTGAGGACATGGGCATCGTGTAGTATTTCTCTACACCATATGCCAGGCAACAAACAGATGTTGTAGGACGAATTGCACTGTTCAGGAGACATTCAAATCCATGCTCCTTGGAGCGTAACTAGACAAACTCTAGCGACCGTATGCATTATAGCAAGCACTTTGGGTGCGGAATCTTGTACCGCACACAACCTTACCAGACATGACTCCATTTGAAGCATGGCATAATTCCAAGCTGGACATCACCATGCTTCGGACATTTGGCTGCATGACGCTTCTCTACGTCCCAAAAGAACGTTGTAGAGAGCTTGGAGACAAGTAGCTAGGGGCATGTTTGTCAGACAAAGCCCCAACATGAAAGATTGGGAGTTCTACGACATTAAAACCCAACGTATCGACACCAGTCGTGATGATCTTTTCTTCAAGCATCTGGCACATTAGAGGTGAGACGCCAAGCGCTCGATCGTACCAAACGCCCTTGAGTGAGTTTAAGAATCATTTGTGGAGTCAATCCAAAAAAAATCAAAACCTTGTGACCGACTCACCATAACAGATTTGGATCAGGCAAATGAAGAGGCCATGCACGTGAGTGTGTCCCTCACATTTGACAACGACAAACGCTTCGCCGCTGATTAGGAGGCAAATGTAATAAGCCATGGTGAACGCCATCCCGTGGCGATGCAAGATGGTGCGAAGGCAACGAGGCTGAAATGAGCACAACGGCAATCACACGTAGGCACTTCAGGCGCCTCTTATAGCAGAAAATTGAAGAACAACACATGGATGATGAAGTAGAATGCGACATGGCAATCACAACAAGTTAGAATGGAATCCGTGTGGTGCAGTCCCCACATACACGGTGTATGTTGAGAATGATGAAGTACATGCTGACTTCACAAGAATGCATCTAACAGCTCTCCTTTCCAAGACCTCACCTACACTATCGCCCAGGCTAAATTTACTCAAGGAAGCACTAGCATTTAAGTTTGCAACAAAATGGAAAGCAACAATGGATGTGGAATACAATAGCCTCATGCAACAAGGAGCTTGGGAGCTAACAGAGCTGCCATCAGGTTCAAGGCCAGTTGGTGTGAAGTGGGTAATCACGGTGAAGACAACGGTAGATGGCAGCATCGACAAATTCAAAGTGTGCTTGGTTGCAAAGGGATTTTTAGGTGGAAAGCAAGGATTTTATCAAAACATATGCACTTGTAATTTGTTATACCATAGTGCATATCATGCTCGCCATTGTAACAGTCAAAGATTACGAGGTGTATTTGCTTGACTTTAAGAAAGCCTTTCTACATAAAGAAATGGACACTACTATCTAGATGAAGCAGCCAAAAGGTTATGAGGACGGCATCAAAAGAATGTGCAAGCTCGTCAAGAGCTTGTACGGGTTGAAGTAAAGCCCTCTTCTTTGATAGCACAAGCTGTAAAGTCTCCTTGAGTCTTTGAACTTCCATCCATCAGCCTACAACAATTGCTTGTTCCTACATCCACAAGCGGAGGACGAGCCTCCATGGTGTTAAGTTCTTGTCTACGTGCACGACATCCTGCTCATCGACCCATGGCCGGACATCATCCACGGAACAAATTGTGCAATGGCACAAGAGATCAATGTGACCTTGATGCCAAGCTTTGAATACTACCTCAGCATGAGCATAAAGTGCAACCACTTCAAACGCACGCTCAAAATCACCACATGATGTTTCTGTCTATACCAAAGTCTATAAATGATTCGACATCCCTCATGATGTCAAATCATCACCACATGATGTTTCTGTCTCCTTGTCAAAACACATGTTTCGTGGTCAAGAATGAGACAAAACATTATCACACTCGCTTTGGCTAATGCTGAGTATGTCACGGTGACTACACTAACTCAAGAGGTCACCTACCTAAGGAACCTCCTTGATGACATTGCTTTTCTTCATCATGGTCCAACAACAGTTTACGTCAATAAAAAATCAGCCATCGATCTCGCACACTCTAAAACTTTTCAGGAGTAGATGAAGCACATTGACATCCGCGGCTAGTTGATTCGCTTTGAGGTGATTGACCACACAATCATCCTTCCAGGAACAGCGTAAGCAGCACATTTCTTGACCAAAAATGTCCCAAAAGAAAAATTTCAAAGGTGAAAATTCCATGTCAACTTACGCGTAGTGCCAAGACCTAGTATGTGCTAAAAAGGGTAACTTAGGAGACTTGCGATTGTCAAACACGGGCTCCAATGCCATCGACAATCTCTGCACATAGAAAAATGGAGGTTGGTGCCTCATGGTGCACAAGGTGATTTTTATGGAGCATACAGTAGAGATCCAGAGCCGTCAAGAAAATTCACCTACAATAGAAAATTCGCAAGCAACACTTTGAGTCCTTTCATCGCTGACAGCCTACGTCACGCTCAGTGTCGGCGTGATATCAAAACATTTACACTTGTCACCCCTCAACTGCGTATTAGAAAACATCTTTTATACTACCAAAACATCAAGATCTTCAACAACCCACCTCAGTCCCTTGCTTTCGTAAGAGACCTGCTTTAGTCTCCAACGTTTGAGGAAAACCATTCTTCCTATGACCCTTTTAAGTCCTCAAAGAAAGACAGTATTTTGGCAGCGTGGATAGGGAAATCAAAGCGGAAAAAGGGTCGCGAGCCATTTTTTCGTGAGAAGGGGGTGCAAAGGCAGCAATGAGCGTAGCAAGTAAGCAAAGTAGGGCTTTCCGTTGGAGAAAGTGAGGAAAATCCAAGGGGGGGGTGTTGCGAGAGGGGCAAAGGTGGCAGCAAGCGGCAGATCAGCTGAGATGGAAGGCTTGGGAGCGGGCGCAACAAGCACGCGAGAACGTTTGCTAAGAGGGAGGCAAGCAACCTCGTCAACTTGCCCGCCAAATAGGTGGCCAGCAAGCTCGCAACTCTTATCTTTCCATCACAAACTCCCTCCACTATTGAAAAAAAATTGGCAAAAGAGCCAGGAAGAGGACGGAGCTACAGGCAAGAAAATGACCAATGGAGTAGCACAGATAGTGCTGGACACAAAGCTCACTCGGTGAGCAGTTTAGCAGCAGTGGAGGACTCTCCAAGCGTGCGACGACCGACCAGCACAACCTTAAATCAAGCGGCGGCAACCAAGATTGTGTAAATTCTTTGTGAAGCTATGGAGCATTGGCTTCGCTCGCATGAGGGTAACAATGGTGTCAACAGCCAAGAAAATGCCATTGATATCGCTGAATAGCCGTTGGACCTGAGGGAGAGAATAGATTTTTTTTCTTCTCTCACAATAACTTCTTTTCCCATTGGAAAGTAATAGACAAGCTTCCAAGCAAAGGGAAAGTCAACACAAGCGCCCTTCCATGCATTAGCATGCATCAAAATTGCCCCTACGCATTTTCTTGTAGTACTAGTCATCAAAATATGAGCGAGATGACGTGAGACACCACCAAATGTTTGTTTCATGGCATAAATAGCAAAGAAAAGCACAAGAGCAACCGCCTGAATTTGAAAACTACCCACAAGGGACCCCAATTCTTGTAGTGAAGGACGAGCTTGAACCCGAGAACAGCAGAAAGCTTCTTCTATGTTTTTTTAGACACTAAGGAACCAACAGAAGTTTCTTTTGACATGGAAATCCTTTTGAAGACACTTGACATCACCAATTTCTTCACCAAGAACTAGTTAAACTATTCTATGCACCAATCGAGGGGGATTCTTAATGGTGACAATCACCAGTCTTATTTCTTTATGAAGATGGCAAAGTCGGTTTTAGAATCAAAGGAGCTTGCAAGGAGTTTAGGAATATTCTCTCAAATATTCCACGGTTCAACGGCGGAGTTTTCTCCTTGCTTGTACAGGCCAAATTCAATTCTGGCATCAAGGTCCATGGGGGAATGGACCGTAGAATTGTAAAACACTATGTGCTGCATGCACAACAGAGATGTGCATGCCTACTAACCTATACTAGTTAGCAGCTATATAGTGCAACTACGCATTGCTAGGTTTTTTGCTAGGTTCAGTCTGGGTGGGGATACACCTGACTGAGCATAATGGACCGCCCTGCATTGGATGCTACATTAGTGTGACTCAGCATTAGCATGCAAGTCCCAGATTAGGGATCGCTATACGTCAACGCATGCATGCACGTCACCGCACTACGTCATACCATGCATGTACAAGTCATTAGCCACATGGAAAGCCAAGAGCAAGGACCTTTACATCAGCACAGCCATGCAGAACTTAACAACAAGAGGTACTGGAGGAGCTACTACCTATAGGA
This sequence comes from Penium margaritaceum, assembly GCA_023375785.1. Taxonomy (NCBI): domain Eukaryota; kingdom Viridiplantae; phylum Streptophyta; class Zygnematophyceae; order Desmidiales; family Peniaceae; genus Penium; species Penium margaritaceum. The sequence goes on from SZWC01014539.1 coordinate 25,644, forward strand.
AGATTCCCAAGTTGGGAATCTTCCCACTTGCAGCCAAAAGCTTCCATGTGCCTGAACATCTGTCAACTTGCCAGCATCATGTTATAAAAGGTGGCCTGCTGAGCAGTCTTCATTCAACAACTCAGTCATCACTTAGATTCAATCCTCTAGTCATCCACAACAACCTCCACCATTACCTTAGGCCAAGACTTTGTCGACACTCTTCTTAAGACCCAAGTAAGCCTAGTAGTAGTCTATCTGCCTGGGCAAGAGAATGCCCCTGACTACCCGAAGGCCTCACTACCTAGAAGAGGTGGCCAGACAACGTCCAAGACCTAAGCAACTTTGCTGAGTTGTCTTGCTAGATGTTCTCCACTTGTGAGCTTCAAGCTATTTCTAGGCGTAAAAGCCCAGACTTAGCCTCTAGCTTCGGTTTGTTTGTTGTATTATTTCTTGTACTATAGTTGTGATTAACTACAGTCATTCAGTCTTAGTATTCTTCAAGTTCCTGCTTTCTACTCTATTTGTGAATGCTCTCCTAGCACAACGGTCTGAACAACAAGGTAACTAGCCCTTATTGCACACTACAAAACATCCACATAGTAGGGACATAGTAGGTATACCAATTCTTTGGAGGAATACGATTAAAAAGAACAACGTACAAAAATGGAGAGAGGAGCCTAAATGATTGATAGTTTATTTTAAGTGGCAACACATAGGAGCTTAAGGACAAATTTCAATGTTTGCCTACGGAGGAGTCTTAAACTTTGCCATGGACATGTGACAAGCAAAGATTGGTTCTGAAGGTGACAATTGCACAGCCTCAAACAACTTTCATTACGATGCCGATGACGTCGATTGTAGTAAAAGCAAAGGATGCATAGATACCGCTGGTGGCGACACAAAATGGCGAAAAGAGATGTTGAATAGCAAAGGGTGGGGAGGACAGTGATAGATTGTAATCTTAATCAAACCCAACAACATGATGTCTAAAAAGGGTCTAAAATCGTTTCTAAAGAACAGGGAGTAAAGCAAGTTTTAGTAGAAGCAAGCAAAAATAAGTGGATTTCAAAGAGATAAGAAAAGGATTTCTACAATAATGCGATGTGAGTCAATGTTCAAAGTTAGGTTGTAACTAGAAAGAACATGCTCGAAGAGAAAAGATAAGTGCTAGAGTGGGCGAGGACAAAGGGGAGAATTTTTTGATTGATGAGAAGTTGTTGATAAGGTGCATGAGGTTGATAAATGGGGCAAGAGCAGGGAAGCAAGGAGATGTGCATGGGCGAGAATATATTTGATGGTGTTGGTAGTGTGAGAATGAAGTAAGTAGAGCACAAACTAGATGGTGAAGTGGCTAAATGAACGTGAATAAGATAAATTCACTTGTTCAAGATCAAAATTGAGAGAAATAAACATCTTGTGTAAACACCCAGAAAAAGACCAAATAGTTGTGACAGAAGTTTGTTATTGCTAGGTGAATGCAAGTGACTGATGTCACTTTACAAGAGTATTACTTGATTATTCGGTGCAAGCTATCGATCATGGTTCAAGCTGGTCCAGTGATGAGAGAATACCATTACTGTGTTAAACCAAGATATAATCCTTCTCTTTGTTAGGTTCATATTAGTAACACTCCTCTATAATAACTAGTGAGAGGCAACCCCCCAACACATGCCACCACTATACATTACACTCAAAATCCTTTAAAGAGTTTAAAGACTAAACATTAGAGGTACCCAACCTTTATAGGTGGAAATCGCTTGTTAAATAGTAAGTAGACATTCACTATAAAAAACTTCATTTTCTATGCCATGCAGCAAATTCCATATCATCTTCACCGTCATGGAACTTGAGACCAACAAAGTAATTTCATGTTTCAACATTGTCCCGTGATTGGTCTGCAAGTCATACAAACTATGTTACACTTAAGTGCTCCCAAACAATCCTCTCGTGAAATAAAAAAATCCCTATCAAGGAACTGAAGTCAAGTAGTGTCTTTAGTTGGTAGATAACAGTGAAGGATTTTTAGTCTAATTTTTTTCCTTGAGAAGTCATTAATTTCATCTGTTTTTGTTAAGACCAACTCTTGTCCTATTTCTAGCAGAGTGGCCCATGTTTTGGTTGAAGTTTTTTTACCACAAATTGCTTTGTCACGTTTGGAAGACTTTAGGTGATGAATAGTTGCTTCACAAAAAAGAACCTCATTTGGTTCTTTATTGAGGTGATGTTTTGCATGCACGTTTTGCCTATATGAATCATTCCCATATCATTCCTCTTTTTTTGGAGAAGAAAACAAAATAAAAATCATTTCCATGTTGTTTTCTAAATTTCAAGTTGTTGGTGTATTACACGAAGCATTGAATTCATTCAGGTCTTCAATTTTTTCCATTACAAGGAAATCATTAATGTCGCTAATTATCATTTTAGTGATCCGTGGCAATAGTGTGTCATAATGTGGTCCATACTCTGTGTTTCTTTTAGAAAAGCACTTTTTGTTCATTCTAGATCTCAGCAAAGGTGTGGTTGCTTTCAAACGTCTGGGCATAATTGAGGTCTCCCTATAATTGTCGTAGTGAGATGGCCTCTTCTGCCTTTCTTCTTCCACAAGATTGGTTTCGTACCTCCTCTCTTTCCCTTTTCTAGTCACTGGTTTTCCGCTCCTCCCATCTCCTAATGTTTTTTAATCTACCTAACTATCTACTACATGTTTTTTTCAAGAAGAGTTGCACCTCTCCAAAGTCAAGGAGGCATCTTATCCACCTTCCTCTAACCACTTACACAACTTCTTCTATTGTTTGCTTCATCTGTTTAGCCTATTTCTCTTATGTATTCTTTCCTTACGAAGTGACCATGCCAGAAGAACATGTCCTCTACTAGAAGCAACTTACTATCTAATTTCAATAGCAAGGTCTTTAAGGCAAGTAACCAAAAGCTCCATGGCAACTTTCTCTCAATCTCGTCCTTGTTGTATCTGCTTTTACCTTAAATCCGTGATGGAGGCAACCTTTACAATTATTGCTTTGGCTTCATGCAATTGTTTATGGCATTGTTTTGTCTTTCTTCCCCAAGGTCAAGATGCACATCTTAACAATTGTCAACAGCACAACATAAGTCTATAGTTGCGATCGTTTTTTGTCTGTTGAGGTTTTTTCTTGTGATAGAATATCCTCTAGCAAAGGAAGATATTAATGGTTTAGGCCACAAAGTATAAATTCGATTCCCATAAAATAGTCATTCTCTAGTTGGATGATCCATTTCCAATTTAGCTAAAGCTTGTGCGATGAGTTTAAGATTGATTCAAAAACTTGGTCCGTCAATGAGGTGATTCTTGCATACAATTTTGTGAATCCTCCTACATCATCCTAGGATCCTTGATATCTACGTCAAATGATTGAATGATAACCTATTAGTAGCAACCTCACTACATTCATAATGTTTTATATAGCCAATGCTTTCTTGTGCACCACAAATCATGTAATGTTCATGTGCGTGAAGTAAGTGCCTGATAGGATAAATATGTGTGTTCACCTTTAACCTCTCATCCACGGCTGGCTGCTTATGCATGTCGTATGAGTGGGCATTATGGGTAAGTTCACACTACTATAGAAACTTTCTTTCTCACGCATTTTGTTCAAAAATCAGTTGCTTGCTTAGTGCATGACTCATACACAAGTTTAATCATGTTTTCTTGTACCTTTCATGAAATCCAATGTGCTTGATTTGGCATTATTATTTCATCAATTTTGTGAGGTCCATGATAGAGTTTTTCAAAGCAAATAATTTTTTCCCTCTGCTTGAGAAAATAATGTTTCCTAGAAGAGGTTGGAGCAATACCTGTCTTAGTGTAATTGTACCCTGGCACCCACTTACTTAAAGAAAAAAAGATTGTTATAAGATTTTGTTGCGTGTCGGTCAAAGACACGACTCCTCTACCACATAAGCAAATAAAACCAAATGTACTTTGACAATTTTCCTTCCTCATACTTCAGTCTTCGATGACATAACACTAGATTGTGAGCCTCTTGAAGGTCTCGTAACAAAGAATGGCATCAACAATAATTGTTTGGTACCTCAAAGCTTCTTAAAGCTCATTGCATGTCTGTTGTGTAAAATTCTCATTATCGTGTGCTAGGTTGCTTGTTGTAAACTATAGATCTAGTTATGTGCACTTTCTTGCTTGAAGGATTTATAAAGGATCTTTGCTTCAATAGTCTCTCTCGTTCCACCCCCTCTCTCCCTAATGTATAAAATTTATTGTAAACCATTGTACCATTAAATGCATACTAACATGAAGCATGCATGCTTCATGATCTTGCTTGATTCTCATGCCTTGGCTGTACTTAATGTTTGACATGAGTGTTAGATTGACTTCTAAGCTGTGGTGATTACTTTGATAAAACATTTCAACAAGCCAATAATGACAAGTATTAGTAAACACAAGCACATAACATTATGGCTTTGTATCTGGTGATGGCCACTAAAAGAAGAGGCACTTGTTGTAAAACGAACTATCAAATTACAAAGACTTCCACACTCCTTTTTATTTCCTATATCAAACTAGGTGGATTTTCTTTAAGTTTAAAAGACTCTTTACCAACGTTCACACTCTAAAACTCCCATCTTCATAACCCACTTTTTACTTCATGTCAATGGTCGTATACATCTCTCCATTCAAGAAAGGTTTTCTTCTTGTAGAGCTACTACACCTAGTACTCCATCAACCCTGAATGTACCAACATGAAGCGTTTGGTGATCTAGCGACTCATGGGAGCATAGATCTAAGACAAATCATGTCCCTCAACTTGCGATTAATTATTTCCTACGAGTCAAGCCTTGATGTTTTCCATTCCTTCATCAGCCTTTGTCTTGATAAAAACATCATCATTGAGACTAAAGCCACAGTAACGTTGTTATGAAGCAAGCAACAACATCACTTGCTTGAGTGATTTGCACGTTTTTTGGAATGTGATTGTTGAAACTCATGAAATTTCCAAAAACAGAAGAATTTTGGGATCCATTTCAAAATGTGCCTCCATTTTGTTTCATTCATTAACTGAAAACCAGGGATAATTTTGGCTTAATCTATTCTGAAGGAATAGCATAATGTACTTTTATTCAAACTAGCCTAGTGCATTACGTGAGAATGTTTGAGAAGTACCCTCACTTATGCCCGTTGTTTTGTGGGGAAGACCACTTCAATCCAAGAACCCACCTCCACAAGGAAGGAATTTTATGAGTGTAAACAACAACTCCATTTGATCCTCCATCACAATAGGAAATTTCTTTTTGTTATGTCTGTGAATTTTACTCCTTGACAATATTCTCCGTAGTCGTTAACCCAATGTACTAGGTTAACCTTATTCATGACAATTTAATCTTATGAAAGGACCTAAAGATCACATAATGGACCAAATAATCATCGTGTCCATGATTATGGATAAGCATATGGAGAGAGGTTAATGAACTAAAAAACTTTCAAAAGCATGGCATTAGTCATTCTTGCAAGTTTTCATGAAATTCTTTACATGCTATGTGTGGAAGACACGTCTCTTTCATTTTTGTGTAGTTAAGACATTCTTGATGTCAAACCGGTATGACAAAAACACAACTTGCATCACGTACAAAATGGCTTCATTAGGCTTTTCTAAACATCAAGTATGCACCTCAACCTGAACGTCGATACTTGTCATTCAAACCTTGCCAAAGCAAGTGTCACGGCTCGAAATTGGAGAGTGCCAAATGTGTTCTCACACATCTTTTTGCTTAGCTAGGGGGTGAAACCGGACCTTAACCTCTTTTGCCTATGCTCTGTCAAGTTATGTTTGTTGTGTGCCATCGTGTATTTCTCATTCGATAGCAATGATGAATAAGTTGTTCACCTGGAAAGTCAGAATTTAGAAGTTACAAAATTGAGAGGGATCTTGTTCGGGGTGCTCACGTGGAGGTGTTAATGCTAACGTTTGCTTTGGCATTTCTTTCGGAAATTGAACCTGTGAGCCTCGCCATAATTGATGTCAGATCGACTTCCCATGCCAAGTTTAGACTCCATACAAAACGACTTTTGAAGTGAGATTTTTTTACTTTGAGAGACGAGCGACCCTTCGACTATTTCCTTGGAAGTGAATTTTAATTTTAATTACTTTAGAAATTGTTTACATTAGTTTAATTTTATCTATTGGTGAGGTTTCCTCTATGCATGTTGATAAACCAATGTCAGTTATAAATTTCCCTCGTGAACGGAGCATCGGCACCGCAAATGAGCGCTTCCAGCTCCGATCGAATTGTCACCTAAGCCGCCTTCGCTCGCCCATTGTACATATTTGTCATGAGTCCCATGTTTGACATCGCCAATAAGGGAACGGAAATGTCGATTGGGAAGTCACGGATGAGTTGCATGTGAAGAAGTCACTTGGCCTCAAGTGAACATTGCTCAACTTTGGAAGTCAGCTTTGGAAGTTAGCTTTGGAATTCGACTAGCATTTGTGGTTTTTAACTCTAGAAAGGAGCTTTGTACTTCTTGGAAGTGTGGTGGGAATACCACAAAACATTTCTTTCTACCTATGGACGTGAGCTTGAAATTAATCCATCATTCTTTCCAATGTTTTGGTCACTCCTAGTAAGTTTATTTGGACTCAGAGCCAGACATTCGAGGTAACGCCCACGCGAGTAAGACAGTCACCATCGTAGGGCACTATCTATTTGGTTGTTTGGGGGGATTTTGTTTACCAGATTTAACCGGACACGCCTACCCGCTAAGGGAGGCTAGTTACCTGTGTTGCCTATCCTTGACGTTGGAAGATCGTGGTGCCGATTAAGGCGAGCTTGCTTGCCCAAATTTGTTTGTAAGTCGGGGGGAACCCATGGAACAGCCTTGAACCATTTGGAGGTATGTTTCCACTTTGGATTGAGATTACTGGCTACTAAAGGTGTTGTCGCAGTTAAGTTGTAGTCAGCGGTTGAGTTGGAAATGATGCGCCCACCAAATGGCTGGGACCTGCTACGAAAGGTGTTTTTACAGTCTAGTGATAGTTAGCGTTTTGAGTCTTGAATAATGCTCACTTTGTGGGTTAAACTATGGGTGAACTACCCGGCCTTGGATCATTTTTAAACCCCCGGCACTACCTAACAAGCCATCGTACTTTCATTGCACCAGAAAGTTCCATCTCGACGTCGTCACTCTCAAGAGTGACGTTCTTCAACCACATCCGACGCAATCCGCGGAAGGGTGTTGAAACAAAAATGTGGCTGTGAAAACAAAGAGGTTTTTCCCCACTCGGAGCCATGGCAGGAAGCTTAGTATTGGACACCGGACAAAGATTGCGTGGCAATAGACACGATGGAAGATTTGTTAGCAGTTACATCAGACTTACGGTTTACCGTTGGGCGATGGCCGGACCCTTGAGCGACAGAGCGAGTGGAAGAGAGAGAAACAGAGAAATGGCCAGGGAAAAGAAAGCGGAGAAGGGATGAGTGTGAGGTAGAGAGGAAACTGAGAAAATAAACGACAGCGGGTGAGGCTGGTTGCGGTTGGAATCGATGGTTGAACGAGTTCAACCATCATTCTCGCAAGTGCTGTCCGTGGGGTCTTCTCCTGGAACGTTGTCGAGGCGGTCCAACTTGACCCTCCATGTTTATCCGTCCGGATGGGGTTCCTTCAGCTCGTGTTCAACCACTTAGCGGGTCCCACTCAGCGCACCAATTATAGGACGATATCGTTTCGACCAACAACCTTCCACCAGTCAACGTGAGGCACCGATAGTTGAAAGCTCGACGCCAGTCCTTTGTAGCTGCGTCGACCTTTGGACATGACCGTAAGCATACGACTCATGACCGGCTTTCTGAGTGAGACGAAATCTGTGCGTACCTTGTGGACCAACAAAGTCCTCAACTATGTTCAGAAAAGCTTGTGTCCGGTAGCGTTCGACCACCGATTTCAACCGCAACCAGCCTCGCCCAGCACTTTTCGGAAAAGTGCACATTCCTCCGACCTTGCCGGATGAGTGAATGACGGACTCGGGGCCATTCCATGTTCGAATTCAGCCATTGGACGAACGCATCACTCGGCCAGGGCCATCCTGGCAGATCCGAGATTCGTGCAGTGGACTTCGGGTACTGTTCGACTGACCCATGTCGAGGCTGGAAACGTCGCCAAAAGGCATTCACGAACACGTTTGTTCACGACGATCCGAGACCACGAATTCAAGCTTGTCCTCTTTCAGTAGCCCCCTGCAGATGGTATGAGACGGGAAGACGCAAGACTTTTTCCCCGCTCATCGATTTGGAATGCAATGTTCGCGCCAGATGTGGAGAAAAACTTCATTTATCCTATGGGAGACCGCACCTCATTTGCATCTTTGGACGTGGCAGCACGAGTACTTCTATCGACAACGTCGATCTGAAGCGTGATGTACGCTGAAGTCCACTATGAGTACAACTATTTGCACCAAAAATGCATATTGACGACGTGACAAGCCTCAACACGAATATGCTAAGCCCCGCTTGTTACTCTACCCGTAACGCGACATCTTACATTGCGAATGAGAACAAAGCGGGAGAGCCCGCCCTGCTCATGCAATCGACAAACAAGGCAACGGCTTGTATGAATGTGCTGCGCACCATTTTTCTGACATCAGCATCTGAGGCTCCGGAAGTTATCGAAGTTCAGAACTGCTTCAACGGTGGCGCGGCTGGTAACATCGCTCGCGACGGCGTCGTGAAGGACGCGTACCATGTCCTAGCATCAAAAGACCCACCGTCTAAGATGAACATACATGACACTAAGAACTTCGTTCGGACTTGTCCAATGCCGTCGCCAGAAAATATCGCTCTCTTATTGGTTCAAGGAAATCGTCGTGAAAAATTGGACAATTTTCATTGGTTTCACGTAGGAGCCTCCCTTTCTGATTCGATAGGGCAAAATCCATCGCGTGTAATCTTGCCTCCAGATATTCGGACTGGGCCACCACAAAAGCACAACACTAGCCCTCTGAGACACAGCCATCACGGACCGTCGTGAAGAAGGGTCGAACTCGATGTCCCTGACGGCTATGTCTCGGAGGGCTAGCGTTGCGCTCTTGTGGTGGCCCAGTCCGAATAGCTAGAGGCAAGCTGAATCGCGAGGGATTTTGCCCTATCGAATCAGAAAGGGAGGCTATTACGTGAAGCCTATGAAAAACGTCCATGTTTTCACGACGATTTCCTTGAACCAATAAGAGAGCGATATTTTTTGGCGACGGCTTTGGACACGTCCGAACGAAGTTCTTAGTAGAATGAATGTTCTTCTTGGATGGTGGGTCTTTTGATGCGAGGACATGGTACGCGTCCTTCACGACGCCGTCGCGAGCGATGTTACCAACCGTCCCACGGGGCTTGCACGACCATTTATCCATCGCCGTTTTCCGTCGCTATCCGCTTTCTTAGACCACAAAGCGGGATCGTTTTGTTGCTTGAAATGGGGCACAGCTGGTGAACGCTGGAATCCATCGTTGAACGTAATTGGACAGTTCTCTGCATCTTTTGTTGGAGGACTTTCATAGTCCAAACATTTCACCCTGCTTGTTTGTCATTCTCAATGCCGGTCACAAGAACGGTGCAGGCGGTCAGGTCTGGGGTAACTTTTTCCCAACTGTGGACGAGCATTGAGCTTCCAACTATGAGTATTTGCACGTGATTGGTGGAAATGGGGATTGTTGGGAAGATTCTGTTCAACTACTGCTGTGCCATGTGGGGCTCGCCAGGATCGCTGAACGAGGGAAGAAAGAAGTCGTTCCGGACGCATCGACGTGGAGGGCCAAGCCACCCATCGTGGACCACTGTAAGGCTTAAACACCGCGGACACGACCGACTGCCCATCGCTGGAATCCATCGTTGAGGACAGCTAACAACACATTCCAACGTTTACCGGCCGCACCCATTGACACCACTGCTAAATTGTAGCAGCTCCAAAGAAAATGGTCAACCGGACAAAGATATCGTCCATGGCAATCAGGAGACATTTTGGGCGAGTATGGGAACGCCCCAGTAAAAAGACAGAATCAGGCCAAAAAGGAAAAAATGAGACACAATCCGTGCAGAATACTAGAATGCTTGCGATCTTTGATGACACCTCAAGTATCCGGACGAGTGGAGTTATTTTTGCATGGCGACGTACAGGATTCAGCAGCACTTTCCATGACTGAATCAGACAACGGCTTGGATTGAGCGTTTTTCATATGTTTCGATTTTCTTCTAAATATAACCACCAACAGAGTAATACCGTAGTGATCTTTGAATTCGTGCTCCAAAGTAATTGAAGGGACGTAACTGAGGTTCGTGTCACAAGTCAATTGTTATTTGGGTATTCAAAATGAAGGACGAAGGGCATATGACAGACATGATTTCGAACTTAAGCCAGTTAATTTACCCAAGGACGGGTTTGAATCCGAGGGGATGGAGAATCTTTTGTCGATCGGACAACCGACGCACAATGACCAATGAACAAAGGTACGAGTTGTGCGTTGGTTGTTGACGGCTAGTTTTCGTGGTGTGGCCGTTCGGGTGTTCGATGCGCGCCTCGAGACCCACCAACCGAGACGCAAACCCGTGACGCCCGCCACATTCACGCTCTCCCAAATGTCGCCATTTTGAACCGAGTCGCAACTCTGAAGAAACCACACTTACAAGTGGATTGTGGCTTAGTTACAAAGGCAAACACATTCCATTATACCCTCGCAGCCAGCAACCATGTCGCCGTTAACTTCATTCTTCTCTAAGGTGACCTCCGACCAGCACAGACTGAACGTCGAGAGAGCTTTGTCCGGACCCACGCCCGTTGCCACTCGCAGACGTGGTCCTGGACGTCCAAGAAAGACCCCCCTTTTCCTTCCGGCTTCTATCCCTCCAGCACATGCCATTCTCAAAGTGGACCCAACCTCCTCCATCGACCCACTCTCGATAGACACACCAAAAAATGAGCGGTTGCCCAAGAGACGGGCTCGCATACTCCTATCAGATGATGAACACGACACTCAAGAATGCATCAACACTGCTTACACCGTGATAGTTTCGGATGACGTGGACGCCCCGTGTGCCGTGGACGCTGTTCATGCCACGAACGCCATAGACCCTACTGGGGCTGCTGACCATGCAGACCCTGTTGAGGCTGCCACGGTGGTGGACGAGAATCTGCATGCTACTGAAATCGATGTTGTGGAGGTGCTTGTAGATTGCGTCCTATCCGCGAAAGACTTGGAAACACGACAGGCAACAGATCAGGCGGTGGTTATCGCCCTCATGGCGGAGCTTGAGTCCGACATTGCGGATGAGGCGGCGATGGAGTACGCCAACTCCATCACCGATGCAATTGCACTCCCTATCGCCACCGACTCTTAAACCTTGCTGCAGTTGCCAACAACGTCCGCGTCCGGCTCCAAAAGAAGGGGACCGTACATGGATTGGTTCGGCCTCGGACACGTCCCAATCATCCATTCAGCGGTCCTGAAGCATCAAGGCAGCATCACCAAGGTCGTGCCTTGGCTCCGCCATCAGTACCACACTCCCGCAAGCCCATCCATCTATGAGCGGTTGTCCTATCCTACCTTTAATGGGTAGTACAAACCAAGCAACACCACCCTCTATGCGGTATACGCACACACTCTTGCAATTATGCCAGATCAGCCGATTGATGTAGCGAGGCATACATCCTCACGCGTACAAGGATCTCGAGGTCGGAAATCCTACTTACACGACCATCCCACCATGAAACACAAGATTGTGAGGGCATTGGAACTCATGCGTGAGTGGGGCAACCCTATGTGCAACACCATCATTAGGGAGAAGTTTCTAGCCATGGTCCCAGAGCGCGGCCTACCCAACTTACCTGTCAAAAGTGAGGGAGACATGTTGAGCCGTTCATGGACCCGGAAGTTGGTAGCACGGGAACTTAACTGGATGTGGCGGTGTGGAACTTCCGCTTCCTAAAAGCTACCGGAAGACTGGTCCGATCGTGCCACCTCCATGTACCAGCATGCCACCTTCCTCATTAGCCTCCAGAAGATCAAGCCAATCTTGGTGGTGAACTTCGGCCACACGAGGGTCCATCTCGTCCGAAGCCCGAGGTACACGCATGCCCTAAAAGGTTCAACCGAAGTCAAAGTGTGCGAGCAAGAAGACAAACGACAAGTCATAGTGCTCATCACCTCTACCATGGAGGGCGATTTGTTGCCATGCCAGGTCCTGCGGACTGGCGAGACGACCGCGTGTCACCCCCAATGGAACAACAGTGATCGTGTGATCCACAACTACAAGTGGCATTTCACGCATAATGCAAATCACCGGGCCTCGGTTGAGACATCAAAGCAATGGTTTGCGATGGTACTTGAGTCGTACTTTGTCTCATTTTCTAGAAGTATGGTGAGAACCCATTTGTCGCCAAAATGCTCCTCATTCTCGATGCATGGTGGCTGCACGCCAGTGAGGCCTTCAAGGCGTGGGTTCGCGTCCGCTACCCGTGGGTGCAGTTGTTGTACATTCCTGCGGGGTGCACTAGCACGCGGCAGCCTGCAGATGTGGGGCTACAGAAGCCCTTCAAGGCAGAGATTAGCAAGGGCTATGCATCTTGGGTTGGGAAGAAGCTGTCGGTGTTGTTGATAGTTGACCTTGGCATGCGACAAGTGAAGGACACATCAGACAAGTGGATGTTGCAGGCATGGTCGCACATGCACAACAACCGCAACATGGTGCGTGGCGCTTGGCGTGAGAGCGGATGGGATCGCTCCTTCGACCATGACTTTCAGCGTGTTGCTTGTGTGGTCTAGTTGAACTTCATGGCCGAGCCTGAGATGCAAGGCTACGAGCTAGATGATGTTGTGGGGTAGTTGCTTAGGAAATTTCTTCTGTTTTGGTGCGTGTGCATGTCCTATGTCATGTTTTTCCGTTGGAGGGAAAAAGATTTCCTCAATCAGGCTGTGTGCAATCTCTCCCCCCGTCCTCTGCCCCCTTCTCGTTCCGACCCTCTTTACCATTGCGAGTACCGCAGAAAATTTTGAAATCACAGAACACTCGCAGAACGACGCCAAACATCGCACACATGGTTGTTGTAGGATGCTTTGCGTTCCCCCTAAACAACGTTTAGTTAACAGTTTGGACAGAATTGATTTTGCATTTTCGATGAAATAAAAAAATTCACCTTGTTGTCAAATACGAGAATTCGTCGTAGGAAAAAAACAGTTAATAACGAATTCAAAGATCACTATGGTACGACCTAGACTCTACGCTAGACAAGAAAATTCCCTTGATAAGTTTTTTGGTAAAGGCTCGATTGACGCCGTGCCCTTCGGGACATGCCGTGTCCTTCAGGACATCCGTTAAAATTGGAACGATATAAAGAAGATTAGAATGGCCCCTGCGCAAGGATGACACGCACAAATCAAGAAATGGTCCAAATGTTTTTCTTTCATTCCCCGTGGAGGATTAGTGATGATAAACATAATAATCTATCGATCTATCGTATTTTGTATGGGAATGGAATCGGACGTTGAACTACGAAAAATTAATTCTGCGATAGAGGAAGCGGAATCGAGCATCCTGCATTGCGGATTACACCCCTTAACTGGAGATCTAGCAAAGAAACATTTGAACAGGGTTCGAGAATTATTGTTAATCTTTGTTTGGTATCCTTGGATAGGCGTTCCCAGACGGACCCTCAACAGCAAGAAAGCCATCCGCCATCAACATCTTTTGCATTCGCCCATAACCATCCACGAACACCGATTGGTGACGTAACTGGTGGGTGGGGGAAACTCGCATTCCAACCCACCCTTTCCCAGACGTGGCCCTACGCCAGACCCACGTCGTCAGAGGTTCTGGACCTAAGAGAAAACAGGGGATCCTCGACCAGGAATGATAGGAACGGACAAATATTCTCTTTGCGCTGGACAAGAAATGAGATTAGCCTCCAGTATGCAGAGAGCATTACAGAATGCTAGCTGCCAGTTTGAGGGCCTTGCTGCAGCGGTCTTGACCTCCGCCCCTTATTGTTTGGGTCCTAAATGTATGTGGGAAGGGCAACTATGTGTGTTGTGTGGTGCGTTCTTGGTTTGTCTAGTCATGTTGACATAGATTCTTCCGCTGCTGGACAAATCATTGCCAACATCATCGCGTTTTGTTGCATGTTTATCCATGTCGTTTTTTGTCAACCGTCATGTTGTACGTTCAGCCCCCATCACATAGAAATTCGATGGGAGGGCGCGTCTAAATGGGGCTCTCCGAGTGACTAGGAGGCAGTACGGCAGTATCCAGGTACGAACCCCTACAGGAAGCAAGAGGCAGGCGTCAAGAGGGGGGTCGAACTCGGCACCCGGCACAACTTTGTCCAGATGGGAATGGGGCAAGAAGGCCACTTCGCGCATACATTATGAGAATAAAATCAGCACAACCCCCCATCAAATCATCTTGAGCAGCATAACACCGGCCTCCAATACTTCATATGCTCTTTAGAGCACTTTGCAGCACCCAAACCATGATTCTAAGCAAATTTTCAAAAAGGCGTAGGCGCAAGTGCTTGAAGCACATTTTCTCTCGGAACCACAGAATTCAACATGTGTTTGTAAGGTTTCAAACATCTTTTGACTTCTCTTTTGGAGGAAAACAAGATTTGTCCAAGAAGGGAGCATCGTGCTCACCAACGCGTTGTTCCAGTTTTCATTCAAGTTTTAAGTGCGGTATATAAACATTTATGTAGTTAGGCTCAATACGTGAGCAATCCTTTAGGGGGTCTTACACGCTTCTGCATATCCATACTTTGGACCCGAAAGCGCGTGCTTCATTAAGTATGGAAACATTGAAAATGGTGGTCACTACTTCATGAGGTAACTTCTTTAGTGCACCATTTTTACTTACAACATTACATCCGTGGCTAGGCATTTCCCTCTGAACACTCAAACACACACTACAATTGTGTCCAATGCGTACAAAATTCCATAATGCAAAGTGATGGAACATAGATTATTACTTTGGGTAGTTCACATCAACAGTGATGTTTTATTCAAATAACTTCCCAATCATGTTATAAGTTATCTACTATCTCTTACCTTTGCATTTCTAGCTCCAGAGGAGCCTGCCGTCCAAGAGGAGCCCCTCGCCACTGCAGGCCCGTCCGCGGATCCTTGTGACCAGGCGCTCACCAAACGCAACAGATCAATCACCGAGCTGCACTAGCTTCTCGTCCTACGCTCATCTCAGGGAGGTGCGAGTGAACTGACTGAGTTGAGGGGTCCTACTGCTTGTGGACTGTCTGTGTCCTTGCGTGATGATGCCTGTGGTGGTCCCCATGCCCAGCTGTGTGCGCGTGACGGACCTGATGATGTGTCTTGGTTGTACGTTGCTCATGCG
This sequence comes from Penium margaritaceum, assembly GCA_023375785.1. Classification (NCBI taxonomy): domain Eukaryota; kingdom Viridiplantae; phylum Streptophyta; class Zygnematophyceae; order Desmidiales; family Peniaceae; genus Penium; species Penium margaritaceum. The sequence goes on from SZWC01014539.1 coordinate 40,992, forward strand.
CACTCCGCTCGTTGCCTTGTTGTGTCCCCCGCTGAGCGTCCTGCTGTCGCATCTTGTTCCGTCGCCGAGTGCCACGTTACCTCTTGTACGCGTGTCACCGACGCCACCTAGGTCGTTGACTCCGGTGCCACCCACCACATGATGTGTCGCCAAGACGCCTTCGTCGTCCTGCATCCTGTTGGCGCTCTTCGCTCTGTTTGCACTGCAGATGGCCATGAGGTCCTTGTCCAGGGTGTTGGGGTTGTGCAGTTCACCGGGCCCGCTGGTCCCGCATACATCTCCGACGTCCTCTTTGTCCCTGATCTGGAACTCAGTCTGCTGTCTATCTATTCTTGCACCAAGATTGGCTTGCGTGTCACGCACACAGCTGCTGATGCACGCATCTTTGTGCTTGAAAACGAGGAGACCATCCTCAGTGGAGGCATGTCGCATGAGCCACACGCCGAATGCTGTAGATGCTCACAGCAGCGCATGGATCTCGCCATGCATCTCCCATAATGTTGCGTCAGGTCGAGTTCCACACAACATCCTTGCCGTCCGGTGAACCTCCCCGAACCTTGTGACAACTTCAGCCACTCTCGAGAATCCACACCAGAAGTGTCAAGACTTTTCGGTCGACTTTTCGACGCATCGAGACATATCTTGACTTATAAAGATGCATCTCGAATCTTTGCCGTCGATTCTTGAAGCCCTCCGACTCCTCGACGGAGCTTCTCGAATTCGTCCATTCACGACGCGACCCCACACGCATTGCTTGAGGATCGACCCAACGAACCCGACTATGCCTCATTCGTAAGTTGACAGTTGTGTGTATATATATTTATGGGCGAAATAGCTCTAATATCCACATTCTCGAAGGGTGGACCACCCCATATCCAAGTGCGAAATTTTACATCCCCCATATCCAAGAACCCCATATCCAATGTTCGCGTCGATTAGAGCGCCATGTCCAGACCGGTTTTTTCTTCCCACGCCAAACCGGTATGGCGTCGTTTTTTGAAAGTGGTGGACATGGGGTGTTTATTTTTACGTTAAAAGTAGTATATCAAAAATCTGCAAAACCTTTGTGTCCGTTGTTCATAAACACCCGGCTACGGATCATCGCACTGTCAGTGCTGAAAACTGAGACCGTCCAATAGTGTCGGGTGCATGGTGTAAAATGTCAGCGACCCCCCTGAACGGCCTCAGGTAAATGGGGGGATTGCATTTCTACAAAGGAAAGACGTCGGACTTCCTCTGCGTGTACCTGGTATTCAGCAAGGACCGATTGTTCATTGACAGAATGCATCTTTCCTATCGGCACTTACAACAGGCTAGGGGAAGTCGCCTAGTCAGCCAGCTGGCCGTCGCTGTCTGCAACCGCCAGCCGGTGAACTCGCAGAAGTCGTCGTTTTGTCGACGTTCCATGCACTATCTCGAGGCAATGTAATGAGGCACACCGAGTCGGTCCACGGGCATATACGGGGCGGTCAAACCCCGCGAAGCCGTGCCATAATGTCTATTTCCGCATGCATGCAGACGTCGCATCAATGAGGGCCGTGGAGTGCATCGAGGTCTAGAGTCGTGTCCACGATGTCCGGTGGTCACGCACTGGAGCCTACTCACGAGCGCTCTCGACAGTCGGGCCCAAGGCTCCGAGATGCTTGTCACACAGCCACCACGCTCAGCTGCCGTGCGCCATGGAAGCGCTGGAGGATGTCTCTGAGCCCGGTGAGTCTGGATATCTAGTGTGTTTACTTTCAATTTAACATGTAGTGTACCCAGGTCACCCAAGATGGCTGCCCAGTTGCACAGGGCTGCGTCTCGTAGGCGTAGGTCAGGAGACGCTACTACGGTTTCTCAACCTCGTGGTCTCTCACGCCCGCAGCTCAACGAGCCAGGTCTTGTCCCCCAAACCCCATCCACCCGAAACCTTGTGTACGACGAGCACTTTGAGCATGAGCAGCGTGCTCAGGTGCTCCTCATTTCGCCGGAACAAGGAAGAGACACACTGAGGCTCTCTCGCCCGATTCATGTTGATGGTAAAAATTGCGTCCGATTTTCCTCGTTTGTGCCCAACTCAAGGTCATCCATCTGTCCCTTCACTCTTGCCATGTCCTTGTCGGTGGTGCAGTGTCGTTGGATGATGAGGCGTGTCGTCACGCCCCAAAGCGCAGTAAGGCGCAGCCTACTTTCCCCCCTGGGATGTCGTTCTGGGACATGGCGGAGGCACACGCAGCAGTGGATGACTACGCCATTACCAACCGAATGACTATTCGGTGGGTGCGCAGCGAGAAGACGTGGTTTACTGCATGGTGTGGACAGTTCAAGGAGAAAGATTGCCCGTGGCTACTTCGTGCGCATGTGGCCCCAAATGGAGCCGGCGTCGTGGTAGACGAGTTTGTCGATGGACACAAGTGTGTCCCTGGAGTTGGTCGCGGTGACCCGGCAAAGAATGTAAAGTGGGTGGCGTGGCATATCGAATCCACGCTGAAGCGGAACCCCACTGCTGATGTGAAGACGTTGGCCACCGTGGTGAGGAAAGCCACTGGAAAAGCTGTGGACAAGAATACGATGTACCGGGCGAAGGCTAAAGCGCAGGAGAACCTCATCGGCCCCAAAGCACTATCATGGAGTCTGTTTCCAGTGTACTGTGAAGAGGTACGTCATGTTGTGTTCTTCACTCAGTCGATTTCGTACACTACTTCCTCCACATACCAAACAGATGTCTTTTCTTGGATGCAACTGAAGTGTGTGGACAAGAACACTCATGCACTCGCCAAGGCCACCAACAAAGGCGTCTTCCTTAGGGCATTCGTCGCCCCGGGTGCCACAGTCCTGGGGTTCCAGCACGCACGTCGGATCCTCACCATGGACGGGATGCACCTGAAGAATGGCCACAAACAGGTGCTCCTCATATGCCAGTTTTTTTTACGCCAACGACAACGCTGTGCCGATGGCGTGGGCCCTGGTGCAGGGGGAGAACAAGGACAACTGGTCATGGTTTCTGGAGCATCTCGCCATCGCGTATCCAACGACTGCGGAGAAGGGAACGATCGTCATGTCTGACCGTGATAAAGGTTTGTTGACTGCTGTGGAGAAGGAGTTGCATGGGGCTCATCACACCTACTACTGCTACCACTTGCGGCAGAACGTAAGGCAGAAGTTCGGGAAACAGGCTGGGTACTGGTTTTGGCGGCTGGCACATGCGCTGACATCCGCAGAATGGACCACGTGTGAAGAACAGCTGCGTTCCCTCAACTCACGCGCTGCTGTTTACCTCCTCGGAGTAGACGGCGTGGGCGGCATTCCGAGGGAGCACTGGGCGAGGCTGTACTGTCCTCTCGGCCGTGGTGGACACACTACGTCCAACGCGGCGGAGTCGTTGAACGCCCGCATCGTTGAGTGCATAAAATTGTTGCCCTTCTACTGCTTTGTCTCTCTATACAGCTGGGTCCAGCGCTTGCTTGCAGATAAAGCGCCGGTCCAGCAAGTCATGTGAAGGTCAACTCGTGCCAAAACTGCTAAGCGCCTTCTCAACAGCAGTGTCCTGGTGCACACGTACGACGTCGTGGAGGAAAGGCCCCAGAGTTGCAGCGTGATGGGGCCGAGCAATAGAACCCGTACTGTGAACGTGCAGGACCGCACGTGCACATGCGGTGCCTGGAAGGAGTGGGGGCAGCCATGTGTGCATGCGTGCGCTTTTGTCATCGGCCGTGGTGAGCAAGCCGAGGCATTGTGCGACGTGGGACTCACACGCATGGCATACATACGAACATACAACTTCCCCATGGCAGGCGTGAACCCTGCTTCCCTCAAAGTCCCGGATGGTGTGCTGTGGCAGCAGCCAGGACCTAAACGTGGAGCAGGGCAACCGAAGAGTGCACGGTGGGACCGCGTGGACAAGCGGCGGAAAAGTTACATATGCCCGCGTTGCGGACACAAGGGACACACTAAGAAGAAGTGCATGAACGAGGTAGCTGTGGCTCCAGCTGCTGAGGGTGTGGCCAATGCTCTCAAACGCCGACTACAGCGTGCGGACGATGCCGTCAGGGCAGAGGCGAATGCCGGTAGGTGGCCTCCTGCGGAGACCCAAGGGGAAACCGAAGGTGCAACAGCTGTAGCAGCAGTTGCGTCTGACGGCATTGGTGCCCCCCGCACCATCCCAGCTGGAGCACAACGAGCAGGGACTGCAAAAGAAACTATTGTCCTACTTTCCGACGACAGTCCAGGGACCAGCGTGCTGGGCATTGGCCCAGGCTGGGGATGGGCGGGGCAGGCGGGGCACAGGAGCACCACTGAAATTGCAAATAGAGTTGCTGCTGCGGCATCTGCGGTGCTTGCAGCAACAACAAGGGCATCAGGAGCTGCGGGTGCCGCAACTGACGAAGATGAGTACAACCCTGAAGCAGCAGGCTACGACTCTGCGCAGGAGGAGATCTACGACCCTGAACGGCACGTCCTTAGCGACTCAGATGAGGGGGAGGCCGAGGACGGCGACGAATTCGGTGACCCTCAGCAGCAAAGGGAGTGGGAGGCCAGAACAGTCCGTGAACAACAACAGGCCTGCGTCATGGATAGTAGGGAGGAGTGCGCAGAGGAGTGGGATGATGACCCTAAAGTGTTTTGAAATGTAATTTTGCTCCTTCATGTTCATGTGGTGTTTCCTGCTGTCCACTTATCACTGGTGCAAATTTTGTCATTCATCGTATAAAGTTTCCATATGTCTGTTGCAGGTCACACCATGGAGGAAGAAGGTGGGAGCACGTGTGATGAGGACTGACAGAAGACTTTGGTTCCTTACCACCACCTCTGGGACTACAAGGGTTGCCACAGTAGCAGTCGTGTGTGACGGCTGAGTGTTGCAGGGGTAGCTGTAGTGAGGGTGTAGTGCTTTTGGGGTAGGGTGTGTCTCATAGATAGCAGAACGCCATACAGTTGTGGCGAGTTATGAAATAAATTTTATAGGCCATTCATGTTGTGGTGTGAATAATCGTTAAACCTAGGGTTGTGTAAATGCAAACAATTCAGTGAATGCAATTGGTGTAACATGGAAATCAGCAGTACAAATTCAAGTACTCTGTCTTGCCAAAATGTTGTATAAAGGGCAGGCATTGTCCTTTGGTTCATTCTCTTCATTGCATCTTGTCTTCACTGAATTACCTTTCACACCCACACAGACAGCCATGGATTGTTTTACTTCATTTCTCGTTGGAGCAGGTGTGACATATATCATCATGAAGTGGAAGGATTGCACACCACGACCAATGCACATTGTGAAGATGTATATGTGTCCTTGTCAACATAGAGCGTGGCATAATACGGACAGCGCATGTGATGAGGAGCTGGAAGAAGTATTTTATGACGTAGAGGACTGTGACATAGAGGATGCAGACTCTACGTCATCGGACACAGAAGAGGAGTTGGAGTTTGTGGAATTCAACCCTCATGGTTGCTGTGTTACTGGAAACTTGTGTCCTGCCTGTGAGATCATGGCATGGATCTATTCTTTGCCACCTATGGTGCAGCGATGGTTTGTCAGTGGACTGCCCGGTCCTTTCATGGGAGGCTGTGTAATGTAGGTGCTCTGGAGGAGGACGTTGGAAAAGTCATTATGAATGCCATATGTGCAAGTCATTCACACGAACAACTTTGCCAACAGCCTTGCCTCCTAAAGTAGTTGGAAGTGTGAGTGTTTGATGCCATGGGGATGTTGTTATTAAACCCCCCTAAATATTAATTGTGTATCNTGTGTTACTGGAAACTTGTGTCCTGCCTGTGAGATCATGGCCTGGATCTATTCTTTGCCACCTATGGTGCAGCGATGGTTGGTCAGTGGACTGCCCGGTCCTTTCATGGGAGGCTGTGTAATGTAGGTGCTCTGGAGGAGGACGTTGGAAAAGTCATTATGAATGCCATATGTGCAAGTCATTCACACGAACAACTTTGCCAACAGCCTTGCCTCCTAGAGTAGTTGGAAGTGTGAGTGTTTGATGCCATGGGGATGTTGTTATTAAACCCCCCTAAATATTAATTGTGTATCCAGTACAATAGTACACAACTTTGTCAACTTCACCGTAAACATGTGGTACACACAACTGCGGTAAACATGGGCAGTGGAGAATATTGGGTATCCAGTAGTAAAAGTGAGATCATTTATAATGAAATAACCATGGGGTCAAAGACGCGATAACGTCATGGGATGCATCTGCACCCACGGCTGCCAATCACTTTTGGCGTACACAGGGCGGCTAGTCGGAGCCCGCATACCCAATATCCAACACATGGTGTGAGGATTCGGCGGCGCATGGTCATACATGGCGTCCCACTGAGCCTTCACCTGCCGCCATGCAGCCTCGGATGCGTCACATGTTGGTTTGGGTGGAACGGGAATGTCCTCACCCCATGGACCACGTCAAGGGGGTTCGATGTTTCCCCAACCGAGCATCGGTGGCAGTCCCCGCTCTACGTCCATACGGTCCATGTCCAACGTCCACAAGTGGAGCCCTATCGCGGTGGTAATGCGAACAACCGCTAAAACGTCCCTGAAAACGGTGGGTTTTAACGTTCAACTCGGGTCGTATCACGCAGTCAGCAAGAGTATGCAGCAAACCGTCATGTGCGTGGCGGTTGCTCATGGAACGACCAAACGCGATAGTCAAAGGTGGACGATGAAAGGACCAATCGCGCATGTCAGCGGCGTTCGTCAACAGTTTCTTATTCGACCGTATTCTGTGTTCATGTCAATGTCATTGCTAAGTTTGACGGCATAGACAAGTGGGTTCGCATGGAGGCGAGCCAAAGTATAATTCCATATGCAATACAAACCCCCCCCACCCACACCAGGATGCTGTCATTACATCTCGCGAGTACAGTGGACGGCTTTGTCTATTTTCGGACGAATTCGACTGTAACATTGTCGTTTACTTTTCAAGTGAAATTGCAATCTGTTGCCGACGCACTTTATAACCCCCAATAAGGCTCGGGTCCGTATGCGAAAAGTCTGTACAAGTGACTATATTGTGAGAAAGTACATAGAAGCCTCCTAGCAACACAGCCGCTGACCGGGCGTCAGTGCCCGATCAGACGGTGACGACGGTCACAGGTCGTACACACAACGGCAAGGGTTTGGCTAGGCGACACAAGACACAGTGTCAGAATGCTTCAATATAGCATATGCAGAGAGAAATGACAAATGACAGGTCCAAGGCATAAATACCTGCCGCGGCGCACGGCGGGTATCGCACGCGGCAGTCCAAGAGCTGTCCTAAAACCGGCCCAAAACCACTCTTTTGGCCATAACTCTGCGCACACATGTCAGAATGCTACGCCGTCTAAACCTAGACGTGCAAAATCAAAAGACGGATGCTACGACTGGTCACATGCATGCATCCATTGACTGAAAGTGAGCATACAATGCAAAAACATGCAAATAGGCCTCATGGCCAGTCCGCCGAAAGACGCCTGCAAGACGTAGAAGACACAACAGAGACTCCCGGTGGCATCTGGGGCTCTGGAACAGTGGTCGGTCAGCTCCAAGCGGGTAGTCCGCCGCCTGTCTTCGCTCCGATGTCATCAGGGCCGCCTGCCTCAGGGATCTACACGAGTATGGACACGGCCGAGTGGTCACAGTAAACTGTATAGGAACGGCACAAAGCACAACACTCCCCCATGACCCGATGGTACGCATGTCCATACGCGTGCAGCACTGGTACAACCACATAGTGTGTGACACTGACAGATGAGACATAGACGCACATCCCACACTCAACCATTGTCACGCACGGGGCGAAGCCCAACAGAACGAATGGCCACCAGGAACTTTCTACGGGAAAGTGCCTTCGTCAAGAAATCAGCACGCTGCAAGTCAGTGCCAACCCACATGATGGAGATCACGCGTCGCTCCACCAGATCACGAACGAAGTGATGCTCAACCGCAATGTGCTTTGTGCGAGCATGAAAAACACCAGAGTTTTCCGCAATAGCGAGAGCACTCTGGTTGTCGCAACGCAGCACAATGGCGGGTTTTGACTGCCCAAGCTCAAGAAACAAGTGCTGCAACCAAACTGCCTCAGCAGCCCCTGCACCCAAAGCCACGTACTCTGCCTCCGATGAGCTACGTGTGATGCAGCCCTGCTTCCCGCTTCGCCAAGACAAAGCGGTACCACCGAGTAGACACGCGTAGCCAGTGCGACTGCGCCCATCAGGGCTCCAAGCCCAGTCGCTGTCAATGTAGCCGTCAACGACCACCGAATACTGCCGACGAAAACAGAGTCCGAGATACGGCGTGAAGACCACATACCGTACCACTTGCACTGCCGCGTCAAGAGCTCTTGCACGTGGAGCCTACAAGAACAGAGCGAGGAGGTTGACGGCGAACGCGATGTCAGGACGCGTGGTAGTGGCCAGGTACATCAGAGATCCGATGAGACGGAGGTACAAGGTCACGTCCACTGTCTCCCCCAGCTGTGTAGGGTCATCCACCTTCAGGGCATCCTGCCCATCAGGTGTGAGGGGTGTGGAAGCGGTGGACACTGCACCAAGGAGATCGCTAAAGCGCTCCCCCACGACTCATGCGTATCGGGCCTGATGCAGCAACAGTGTCCGATGTCTGCGATCTCGCACGATCTCCATACCAAGAAACACCGATGCAGTACCGAGGTCCTTCATCCTGTAGGCAGCCTGCAGGATAGCCTTGACCTCCTTCATGGCGTCCAGGGACGGAGACGCAATCAGAAGGTCATCAACATAGACCAGGATGGCGGTGAACCGCTCGGGTGTCGGTAGGATGAAGAGCGAGGGGTCTGCCTCGCTGTGTACGTATCCTACGCGAGTCAAGGTGCCAGTGATCTCCTGGTTCCAACACCGTGGAGACTGCTTGAGGCCGTACAAGGACTTGCGCAAGCGCCAGACCTTGTCACCGTCCTCAAAGCCTGGTGGCTGAGCCACGTAGATCTCCTCATCTAGAGAGACATGGAGGAACGCGTTGTTCATATCCATCTGATGTAGTTCCGAGTCATGCTGAGCCACTACACCGAACAGAGCTCGAGCTGAGGTCATGCGGCCGAAAGGGGCAAAGGTGTCAGTGTAATCAACTCCCTCAATCTGAGAGAATCCCTTGACGACCAAGCGGGCCTTGTTCCGTTCCAGTGAGCCATCCGGCTTCACTTTCTTGCGAAAGACCCACTTGACCTGAATCGCCTTCGTCCCAGGGGGAAGGTCGACCAGCTCGTAGACTCTGATAGCGCGAAGCTCATCCTCGCAAGCAGCTCCCCAGGCATTAACATTCTGCGATGAGAAAGCCTCCCTCAATGTGCCCGGGTCAGGCGCCATAGAGGGGGAACTCTGCGTGGCAAGTGCACATGCCTCAGTGTCAGGCCTGACGGCCACAAGATCAGCTGCTGCGTCACAGGCGATATGGAACACGCGAGTGACCAGGTCGTGCCCTATGGGGCACGCTGGGTGTACCTCTGAAAGCTCAGTACGGACACTCAGGCCTAAAGGCCTTTGTGCCAGGATCATCGCTTGCGATGCTGCGAGAGGAACACCTGGGTCCGGGACCCGACGCTCGCTAAGGTCCGGAATCCTGTGGTCGAAGGCAACCACCGGGCTCACGGGAGTAACAGGAGGTCGAGGGGCGCACCTCAGGCTCAGGAACAGGTACGACCACAGGGACAGGTACGACCACAACCGGTGAGGGCTGAGACGAGGCCGGAGATGCCGTGCGAGGAGATGCGTGTGTGGGGGACACAGAGCTGGGGATGACAGCAGGCAAGGCTAGCCCGGACACTGAGACATGAGTGTCAGCCGACGTAGGGACAGGAGTGGACTAGATTGGGTCAGACGCCGGAGCAGGGGTGCCAGTAGACACAGGTGATGCAAGAGGAGGCGTGAGAGCAGCGGTACCTGTGGGGTGTGAAACAGGCTGAACAGGCGGGATCTCTGGACCAACGGCAATGATAGCCGGATCATCAAGTGCT
>SZWC01014540.1:46621-62364 GCA_023375785.1 Penium margaritaceum
GGAGAGAGAGAGAGAGAGAGAGAGAGAGAGAGAGAGACGAGGTGGAAGAATCATCTGTAGCCACTGCTGCACTCAAGGACTCAGTGGAGGACACCTCTTCATCAGCAGGCACCACAATAGCAAGAGCAAGGACTATACAAACACTCCATCACCATGTGGTGGCCAGCTCCTTTTGGGCTCTCCTCTTTCATCCGTAGGTACGATGGCCTTTAGGCCACACTATGGGCGGCCGGACGAGCCTTAATGGCCTCTTCAGGCTCAGGGATGATGAGTGATGATGCATTTGAATGATAGTGCTAGTGTAGTGCAAATGTGTAGGGGAGAAGAGAGAGTGAGACTTCTTACACAACTAGCGGTGCGGCAGAAGGGAGAAGAGTGGAGGCACCCAAGTTGCGGTCAATGATGCCAGTACAATGACCCACACAAACATAGTGACCAAGAGGTAGAGGAGACCTGTGATGGTGGCCCTGTCACGGCTGCAGACACAGACACAACAAGGACGGCTGTGGTCGCATGTTGGGTGAGGGTAAGGGCTGCTCCCGCCGGGGTGAGAACTGCAGTTGCGATGGAGATGCAAATGGCGTTGACAACACTAAAGGTAGCGTCTGCTGAACTGGCGGCGGTAGTAGCTAAAACGCAGGAGGCCAATATCACATGCATGGCCAAAACACAGACACACTACTACGAGAAGATATAGTGATATTGCTGCCTTGGTCTACAATGCGGTGGCTTTACTGACTACACTGGAGGCCATGCTGGCCCTGGCGGTCACAGAGAAAGTGGCAACCATGCCAGGAGTTGCGTCAAGAATGGAACTAACAAGGTTGATGGATTCGGCGTGGGAAGGGAGATCCGGCACCTGGCCTGAAACCTCGTGAGCCATCAAGGCCGAGGCAGTGTAAGCAGGTGTAGTAGTATTTGTTACAGGGTTTAATTCGGTGGATCGCATGCATGACGGTGGGGATGGGGTGGTCGGAAGGTCATCGGCGGTGTACACATACTGGTCAATCTCCCACTCCTACTCCTCTTCCTACACATCATATCTTCATGCCAGTAATCGGAGGAGAGCATGCGGAACCACCGTGGGATGCTGGGGTCTTCCCTGGGTGAAGGCGCGTTCCACGCTGTCGAATCTGACTCCAACAGCGCCGCCACACGTGCTGCCTCCTGAGCAGCCGTGTAAGGTGAGTAAAACTCATTGTCAAGGGAAACGTCAAGCGGTGGAGAATCCAGCAAAGCAATGTGCCGGTCTACTGCTGTAGAAGGCGATGTGGTCACATGGGCTGCTGAAACTGTTGGTGGCGGTTGAGAACGTGTCACGTAGGCAACTGTCACTATGGTGGCTGCCACTCCACGTGGATGCGTGTGGCAATGCAGTGGCTGGAGAGCCGCGAGCGAGGACCGGAATGGCTGCAAGCCAAGAGGTGGCTGCTGCAACAGTGTTAGGAGTTGAGGGACTCATGGTAGCAGGAGTGGCAGAGAGCCACTACTAGTGGAGAGAGACACTAGTTGGGACAGAAAGAGCTGCAAGAAATAGATTGTAGCAACAGCAACAGCCGCGGGTGTGGATTTCATTGCAGTAGGTGTGGCAGCGGAGGATACCATCACGAACAATGAGAGCCAGCAGCTGGAGCCAAGTGTGGGGCAAGCAATATGTTGCATTTGCTAGAGCAGTCATGGGTGCAGAATATGTGGCAAAGGCAGCGCTGCAACGAGTGGAGAGAGCCACTAGCTAAAAAAAGAGAGCAGCACTAGCAGCAGTTCTGGGAGTCATGGCAGTCGTAGGACAGCGGAAGATGTCGTCATGAGCAGAGAGAGCCATGAGCTGAGGTCAAGAGAGTGACAGAGAGTAGCATGAGCCAGGATAGAGGGCCATGGATGACAAGGTTGCTGCTGTAGAAGCAGTCGCAATCACGTAAGCGACTGCAGAAGACGCGAATGCAAGAGATTCTACCACACTTGGGAAGATCCACGAGTGCGAGCCGAGAGCGTGAGAGGATAGCACTGTTGCCGTAAGTGTACCACGAGTGCGGAGTAGATGGCGACAGGCAGATGGCCGCTGGCACAGCGTGGATGGCAGGAGAATGCAGTGTGGGAGGTGAGCCGAATGCAGTTGACCTAACCAACAGGTGGACCCATGATGGGTCCACTGATTTGGCAAGAGGATGTAATTCCCCTCATCGCTCTGATACCAGTATTATGTCTTGGCTATGCAAGTTAGGAGAGTGGGAAGAGGAAGAGGCCGTGGGGAGTTCCTCACTTGACACACACACACACACACACACACACACACACACACACACACACACACCATGGATGTGGAACTTGCACTTGAAACCGAGACAGAATGTTTGGAGGGGAGAGCAAGCATCTTAGCACCGGTGAGCGTGAACCTCACTCATGCATCACACAAGCAAGGACATGTCACCACCCCGGGGTCAAGCATGATCTTCTTGGCATTAAAACCAAGGACGGCTACTCACCTATGCAAAGCCAAACGCCGGCATGCTGGCCCCCAAATGATCAGCACCCGAGAAAGATGGCAGCTCCCCCANAGTTAGGAGAGTGGGAAGAGGAAGAGGCCGTGGGGAGTTCCTCACTTGACACACACACACACACACACACACACACACACCATGGATGTGGAACTTGCACTAAAAACCAAGACATAATGTTTGGAGGGGAGAGCAAGCATCTTAGAACCGGTGAGCATGAACCTCACTCATGCATCACACAAGCGAGGCCACGCCACCACCCGGGTGTCAAGCATGATCTTCTTGGCATTGAAACCAAGGACGGCTACTCACCTATGCAAAGCCAAAGGCCGGCATGCTGGCCCCCAAATGATCAGCACCTGGGAAACATGGCAGCTCCCCCAAAACCTACATGCAAGCATGGAGACAGACTAGGGCATCCTAAAGTGTTCGAGCTCAAGCCTCCTCGACAATCAAACAAGACAGCCAGGGATAAGGACAATATGCCATCATGTTATCCCAGGTTACACCCTGGGTGGGTGCAACAGTTGCCTGGAAAGATTGGTTTCAATATGATGAGTTCCAGTCTTGAGAGATAAATCTCCAGTTTCAGCCATGGCACTTAGTCCCCTGTAAATTTGTGTGAGTGCATGTGGGGTAAGAGAAGAGGGCATTCCAGATGTGAAAGGCCAGCAAGTCTATGGGATAGCCTGGAAATTGCCTTGCAGCTATTGATGGCTTGATCACCAACCAGCAATGCTTCGACCCCAGCTGGGTCCGCATCACTGATTTGCATGGACACGGTCGAATGGTCATAATCAGCTTTGTGTACAGACGAGTTGCCAAACGTTACAGCACCCCCTCCTGACCCGATGGTAAGCATGTCTATGTGCTTGCATACCTGAATCAAGTGCACAACAAGATGCCGACCACTCTATATGCACACATCACACTCTCAACCACCCTTAGACAAGAGATGAAGCCGGACAGAACGAATGGCCACTATGAACTTTCCGCGCGCCACTGCGTTATCAGGAAGTCATCCTGTTGCATGTCTGTATCGACCCACATGAAGGATATCCCATGTTACTCCACTAAACCATGAACAACGTGATGCTCAATAGCAATGCAACTTGTGCGTGCATGAAGCACATCACAGTTCTTAATCATGGCAAGAAAAATATGGTTGTCACAGCGGAAAATGATGGAAGATACACAACCAAAAAAACATGTGTCGCAACCTCATATTCTCAGCAGCCCTGCCTCCCAGAGCAACATACTCTAGCCCTGACGAGCTACGCGCAATGCAGCCCTGGTTACCATTATGCAACGACACAGTAATGTCACCCACCAATGATTCGTAGCCTGCCCGAATGCGCCCAGCAGGGCTCTATGCCTAGTCACTTTCCATTTAGCCGTCGACTACCACCTAACACCGCCAATGAAGGATGAGTCCGAGGAATAGAGTGGATTCCATGTACTGCACAATTTTTCTACAGATCTCTCTTGAGGGCTCTGTGAGAAATTTTGAAGGAAGTTGACGGGAAAGGCAATGTCGAATCGGGTGGACTTGGCCAAGTACATCGAAAGCCAATGAGGCACAAGTGCAGGATAACGTCCACTGTCTCCTCGAACTGTTGTGGATCATCCATGTTTACAGCATCCTATCCTCAGGTGTGATAGGTGTCGAGGCTGTGGATATTGCACCGAGGAGGTCAGAAAATTGCTTTCCCATAGCGCGAGCACAGCGTATCATATGCAGCTGGGACCGGAACCCTTGGCATGTTGGTTTGGTCGGTGTCATTTCCGCCCCTCCCTGAAAGGGGATTCGAAGGAGGATGGCATACACCCCATCTCAATAGGAGAGGTGTTGCTCTATTTCGTAATACGGCTCGTGTCCAAGCGGAACAAGGAGAGGGTGAGGGAGGCACTGCTTTTGGTTCGATTCAGGATGGGGGTTTCAGAGGGGATGCCTCATTGGCCAGAGGAATAAGGGAAAATTTGGCCATGTACTCATCCTTCCGGATAATTCGCCCTAGACATTCAAAACGCCTTCAACGAGGTGGAGTGGGATTGCATGTTTCAGCAAATGAGAAAGAGAGGTCTTGTGAACTACAACATGTTCCTCTGATAATTTTGCATGGAGTTACCACTGCTATTATTGTTGGTTTTCGTAATTCTCTCATTGTACTCTGTTGTGTCCTCCTAGCTTGTGTACATCGGCGTGCAGATGACTGACGGCGAGACTCGACGCTGTTGCAGTGTTGCTCCGTGGAGCCGACGCGCGCTGAGGCCCACTCACCATTCGCTGGAGCCTCCTCCCTCCGGCAATGCGCTCAGCTCCATCGGCAGGCCTCCTCGGCGGTCAGGCGGTCGGCGGTCACTGCCACTGTAGATGCTGTCTGCATCCACCCAGCGCTATTTCTGGTTGTGACATTGTGTCTGCAGCATCATGCTGTGCCTAGGGTCCATGTCTCCTGCTGTGTGGCCCTGTTTGGCATCACTGACTGTCGTAGGCACTGCCTGGGGTCGGGCAGCCTTAACTCTTTGCTGCTATTTTTCTAGTTGATTCTGACCGCACGACTGTGATTTCAGCGTCGGTATTATGATATGGTCCAGTTTTCAGGCAAAACGGACGACGCCTGGGTTTTGGGCTGTCGGGCGTCTGCCAGGGCTCACCTAGAAAACCCTGCCTGCCAGAAAATAGGTATAAGACTGTTTTCTGATTGGCTGGTTAGCTGAGTAACAAGTTCTTCACTAGTGGGGGGGAGCTATAACTTGGAGGGGTCTCCCGTTGTTGCTCATTCTTCATTCCTAATTAGTCACTTTCAGTTTTCAGCTGTTTTCTGGCGCAACACTGGCGCGCGCGTTTCTAACTAACAAACCCAGGGCTTCCAGACTTAGACTCTAGAGCAGCAGACTGAGGGGGCAACAGACTTAAGCAACGAGCGTGGAAGCCCGCACGCTGCATCAACAACGCTGCTGCCCCAACCTGCTGCCTAGGACACCAGCCTGGTATCAGAGCCAGAGCGTAGCAGCAGTAGCAGAAGACTAGCGTACATGTGCCAGACAACGCCAGCGGACCCCCATACACGCGAGTGTAGGGGAAATGCTGCCGGATTTTTTCCGGCAACAGCATTGACCCGCTTGATGGCGGCGTCAGATTTATTCCCATGGCCATTGGGCCAGGGGAAATGCTGCCGAACTTTTTTCGGCAGCACTGACCCCCACACGTGACGCGAGGAGGTGAGCGGCAGGCTGCGTCTGACACCTACGGTCGACGACGCATGCTGCAACGTCACCCAGGTGTAGTGACTGGCACCAGCATGCAACAGCAACAGTCAGCACCAGCAGCAGCTGCAGGCAACGGCAGCGAGAAGTTGCAGCAGCAGTTGCGTATAGCAGCAAGAGCAAGTAGAAGCAGGAGCTCGTAGCAGCGCGCAGCAGCAGCAGCCCGTAGCAGCAGCTCGCAACAGCAGCAGCCCGCATCAGCCTGTAGCAGCAGCCCGCAGCAGTAGCAAGCAGTAGCAGCAGCAAGCAACAGCTACAGCAGCGTGCAACAACAGCAGTAGGCTGTAGCAACCGCAGCAACGAGCCGTAGTGGCAGCCAGATGCAGCAGTAGCAGCAGCAGCAAGCAGCTACCGGCAGCAGCCAGCAACGGCTGCTGCTGCTTGCAGCCTGCAATGAGGGAGTAGCGAGCAGCAGCTCGCTGTTGCGAGCATGCAGCAGCTTGTTGCTAGCGAGTAGTAGCCCACTGCCAGCGAGCAGCACCCCGCTGCTCGCTGCAAACAGCGGGCAGCTGCCCGTTGTCACAGATGAAAGAGAGAAAATAAAAAGTCCCCCACCCCACCAGCTTTGCAACCGCGGCTACAGCAGCCATAGCATGCGCAGCAGCCCGCGTTAGCAGCAGTTGCTACTATAGCTATAGTTGCAGCAGTAGTAGTAGCAACAGAAGCCGCACCTACATCAGCAGTGGTAGCAAGCGTAGCGACAACAGCACCAACAACTGCAGCAGCAGCAGCAGCAGCTGCTGCAGCAGTAGCTGTTGTAGCAGCAGCAGCAGCTACAACAGCAGTAGTAGCAGTGGCAACAGCAGCTCCAACACGGCCCCAATAACCGTTGATGCTGACGTCAGCATCCCACTGCTGACATCACTGCTAACGTCATCACCACACAAAAAGGAAAAAAAAACACAGAAGGGGGAAAGGGAAGGGGGAAGACAACCAAAGGGTGGGTAGAACGCCCATTGCCCTAAGTCACTGCTGACATCAACAGCACAACACAAAAGAAACCAAGGGGCGCCAAACCATGGCTGGTAGCCCCACTGGGGAGGGGTCCTCCTCTGCTGGGGGGACCCCCAACCCCCCTTTCTTGTAACGACTACAGTAGCAGCAGCAACAGTAGCGGCAGTAACAGCAATAGTAGCAATAGCAGCAGCAGTAGCAGTAGCAGTAGCAACAGCACCCCACTCGCGTCGTTGGCGGCAGCCCTGAACCCCTCGCTGCTCTTCAGCGACAGCTCGCCGCCTTGACGTAGCAGCTTGCAGTGCTGCAGCCATTAGCCTCTCGGACTGCCACCAGTGCGCAGCCATCATTCATCCCTCCAGTGCACACCAGCCGAGCTATGTCTGTTACCACGCACTACCTGGCACAGCAGGAGACTCAGCGCCAGCGGCAGACAGTGACCTCCGTCCTTGGCCCCACTTTGGACGCCGGTCGCAGGCAGAAGGACTTTCAGACACCGCTGCCGCCGCTTCAGGCCGGCGAGCAATTCCAGAGCTGGGAGCTCAGCTTCCGAATCTAGGCGCAAGGTGAGGGGCTGTGGGCATACTACACCCTCCCGTATGACCACACCCTGGCCGACCAGTTGTATGACGCTAGTCGTGCCGTATGTGCTCTAGTCCCTGTCGCCCCGCCGGCATCTCGCCTCGCCCTTGAGCCCTTCCTCGGCGACTTTACCGCTGGCGCCACCTCAGACCCTGTAGCCGCATGGCACGTCCTCACTCGTCCCCATCGCCTGTCCAACGAGGCTGAGACCAGCCGCCTGCTACGGGAGTTCAACTCCCTGCACATGGGGGAGACTTAGACGGTCACCTCCTATTGGCAGCGGGCGGACGACATCCTTTGTCGCCTCGGCAAGTCTGCCCCACCCCCTCTGGCCGCGCTCCTCACCATCAAGCGTGGTGCCACCGACGCGTACGTGGACGTCTTTGTGCACTACTCTCATGATGTCCTCTCCACCATGGAGGCCCAGGGCACCTTCATGCCTTGGGCATACGAGCTCTTCCTCCATATTATGAAAGCTTGTCTGGAGTCCCGACTCCAGCGCACGGAGGCTCTCGCCTTCCATGCCGTTGCCTCCATTTTTGTCGCCTCCGTGGCCGTCGCCTCCCCCGTCGCAGCTACCTCATCGTTGTCGGGGAAGAAGAAGCGTCGGAACAAGAAAGGCAAAAATTAGCAGCAGCAGCAGCCGTCGACCAGTTTCGGCGGTGGAGGCTTGGTCTGCCACAACTGTGGCCTGCCCGGGCACGGCTGGTACACGTGCCCTCTACCGACGGATGAGGTGTGCGTCATTGCCACCATGCGTCACCAGCGGGAGCGCCGTCTCGCCTCTGCCGCCGTAGCGGCTGCCGGCCCTGATGCCTCGGCCTTGCTCAGTAGCTCCACCAATGCGATTGCCTTATCGGTCAAGCCGACACCTGCGTTGCAACCGCACCTTCCGCAGCCGTCAGCGCCTCCGTTTCCTTTGCCAGCACAGTCCTCCTCCTAATTGGGCTCCGGCGCCGTCACTCGCCACTCAGTCTACACTCCTGGGCCGTCCTTCCGTGAGCGTCAGCTGGAGTAGTTCATCGCGCTCTAGCTCGGCCTGCCTTGCCCTCCTCCCTAGGGAAGTGCGAGTTGCATCACCTCCTACTCCCACGCCCAGCCCTGCATGACTGAGACAGAGCTGTGGTCATGCCCGGTTTCCTCGTCAGTCTCGTCGTCTGCCTTGGCCTCCTATACGCCTCTCTGTGACGACATTGTGTGGCTTGACGATTGGCAGTCTCGGTTCGCGCCTCCTTCCAGCTCGTCTACGTCCCTTGCTTTCTACCATGTAACCGTTAGCGATCTGGCAATCCCGGTCCAAGACCCTGTTGAGACCTGGATCATCGACTTCGGGGCCACGCATCACATGACAGCCTCTCGTGAGGCCTTTAGTATGCTCAGTCCTGTAGGCGATGTCTCAGGTGTCTGGACGGGCTCCGAACAGGTATTTCTTGTCCGTGGTGTTGGCGTCGTTCGTTTCCATGGTCCTGCCGGTGACGTCTTTCTGACCGATGTCCTCTTCGTTCCTGGTCTCGAGCTCAGCCTCCTGTCCGTCACTGCCCTTGACCGCATGAGCATGGACGTTGTGCATTTACGTGGTGTTGG
The DNA here is from genome assembly GCA_023375785.1 of Penium margaritaceum. Taxonomy (NCBI): domain Eukaryota; kingdom Viridiplantae; phylum Streptophyta; class Zygnematophyceae; order Desmidiales; family Peniaceae; genus Penium; species Penium margaritaceum. Next base: position 55,507 of record SZWC01014540.1, read on the forward strand.
CACTGTGTCGTTGCATCCGTCTGGTATTGTCGTACTACACGCCACCGACCGTGGCAACCTGTGGGATGTACCTCGCCTCTCCTCCTCTCCTTCCGTCTCCTCCCTATTGGCCACCACAGGCCATATGTTTTTCACCAGTACGCTTTCTCCTCAGCACACCCGCCTCTTGCATCGTTGCCTTTGCCACGTCCACTCTGGCGCCATAGACAGCATGCTCCGCACCCAGCCGGCCAAGGGCCTTGACCCGGAGACTTTCCCTCTCCCGTGCCCCATTCATTGCATTGATTGCGCTCAGGGGAAGATGCACCGGTCCACGTACCCTTTGTCTTCCTCTCGTGCATTTGCCCCTCTTGACCTCGTCCACTCGGATGTCATGGGCCCTCTCCCCACCGAGTCCGTCGATGAGCATGGCTGCTATGTCCTCACCCTCAGTGACGACTATTCTCGCTACTGCTGGGTCTTCTGCCTTCGGCAGAAGAGCAATGTCGCCCGAGCCGTCCATGACTGGCTTGTCCTTGCGGAGCGTGAGTGTGGCCGCTCTCTTCACCACTTTTCCTCCGATCGCGGTGGTGAGTACATGGGTCAAAGCACGACCTTTCTTGACCCCCGCGGGATCCACCATGAGTCATCTACGCCCTACACGCCTGCCCAGAACGGTGTCTCCGAACGGTAGAACCGTACCATGGCCGACGCTTCCGCACCATGCGGGTCGAGTCCGGTCTCTTGGATGGCTTCTACTTTGAAGCCATAGCGTACATGACTTGGGTTTGGAACCGGATTCCCCACGGTCCCCTTCCCGGCCAGTCTACGCCGTACCAACATCGGTGTAGTCAACGCGCTGACCTCCGCCCGGCCCGCGTCTGGGGCTACGTGGCCATTGTGTGGCTACCCGCCCCGCAGAAGGTAGAAAACTCGCCCCTCGCGGACGTCCTTGCACCTTCCTTGGTATCTCTCATGAGCCAAAGGCCTGGCGCTTCAGGGATCCATTCCGGTACTACATCGTTGAGTCCCGGGATGCACTCTTCTTTGAGGACCTGTTTCCTCGTGACCTCATTCGCTCTGACTCGTCTGTGTCTATCCGGTCACGTGGGGGAGTGGTGATTCCGTCCTCCGTCCTACTGCTTCCGGTTGATACATCCCTCATTCCCTCTGAGCCGGCAGCCCCAATCGCGTCCACTAGACCCTCCGCGCCGGCAGCTCCAGTTGCGTCCGGTAGTCCCTCCGGGCCGGCAGCCCAAGTTGTGTCCGCTGGTCCCTCTGATCCGACAGCCCCAGTCGCGTCCCCTGGTCCCTCCGGACTGGCAGCCCCAGTTGCATCTACTATTCCCTCTAGGCCGACAGCCCTAGTCGCGTCCGCTGGTCCCTCCGGACCGGCAGCCCCAGTCGCGTCCATTGGCCCCTCCGGGCCAGCAGCTCCAGTCGCGTCCATTGGCCCCTCCGGGTCGGCAGCTCTAGTTGCGTCCGCTGGTCCCTCCGGATCGGCTGCCCAAATCGCATCCGCGGGTCCCTCTGGGCTGGCAGCCCAAGTTGCGTCCGCTGGTCCCTCTGACCCGGCAGCCCCAGTTGCGTCTGCTGGTCCTTCCGGACCGGCAGCCCAAGTTGCGTCCATTGGCCCCTCCAGGCCAACAACTCAAGTCGCGTCCACTGGCTCCTCCGGGCCTGCAGCCCCGTCCACCTCCATTGGCCCGTCGGACTCAGTGACATCGCTTGCCCTACCACGCTACACACGTGGCCTAGGCGACAGCCTCCGACCCACAACGTCGGTGAGGGCACAGACCATCGCACCGCGCTCCATAGCGCTTCGACCCCCTATGGCTCCACGTGTCTCCTCCACTCCCACGGTCGTGAGTGGGTACCCTGGCACCAAGGCCATTGGCTTGACCACCTCTGCCATCATTGCAGACCTTCACCCGGGCTCCGCATTGGGCCACGCCATGCTTCATCACGAGCATCGGCACACTGTCGTGGCTGCACTCGCACGCATCCCACCTCGGGCTCGAGATGCACACGCTCTCTCGGTCCGCTCCCAGCACGCATAGAGGACCCAGCCACCCTACGCGAGGTACGAGCCTCTCCTGAGGCCGCACACTGGGAGACTACCTGCGCGGATGAGCTCGCTGCTATACGCCAGCACGACGTGTACGACCTCGTTGACCTTCCTCCAAGTCGGAAGGCCATCGGCGCCAACTGGGTCCTTCGACGCAAGTGGATCCCAGACGGGTCCTTGGACAAGTACAAGGCCCGCCTTAGAGCCAAGGGGTTTGCCCAGATTCCTAAGGTCAACTACGACAAGATCTTTACCCCAGTTGGCCGATTCTCCACTAGCCGGGCGCTCTTTAGCCTGGTAGCCCAACATGGGTGGCAGCTACATCAGATGGATGTGAGCAACGCTTTTCTCCATGGTTCACTGGAGGGTGAGGAGCTCTACATGGTGCAGCCCCCAGGCTTTGCAATGGCACTGGGAGAGTTTGGCCACTGCGTAAGGCCCTCTATGGCCTGAAGCAGACGCCTCGGTGTTGGAACAAGGAGATCAACAGCACACTCCTTCGTGGCAGGCTCCAGCGCAGCACCAATGACCCCACACTATTTGTCAATCCGCGAGGCCAGACTCTCGCTGCTGTCCTGGTTTACATTGATGATCTCCTCATTGCGACACCAGACACGGCTGCCATCTAGCGTGTCAAGGACTTGCTGCACGCCGCCTACCAGATGCAGGATCTCGCTTCTGCCAGAGTCTTCCTGGGCATGGAGCTCGAGGATGATCGCTCCCAGGGCGTTCTGCACATCCACCAGGCCGCCTATGTGCAGACTCTGTCCACCCGCTTTGCGAAGGACCTGCCACTCGTGCCGAGCGCATCCTCACCCATGTCACCCAATGGCCAGGTGAAGCTGAAGAGTCCTTACCCAGCTGTTGTGGGGGAGCCAGTTGACGTGACCACGTACATGCGATTCATCCGGTCACTTATGTTCCTGGCGACGATGACGCGCCCAGACATCACGTTCGCCGTCAACCTCCTGGCCCAGTTTTCTCAGGAGCCGTGTCACCTCCACTACGAGGCCGCGATCTGAGTACTGCGCTATGTTGTCTCGACTCCTCGGCGAGGTCTCATGTTCGGTCGTCAGCCGTCTGTTGACGTGGTGGGCTACACCGACAGTGACTGGGCTCGCAGTCCGGACAATAAGAGTCGCACAGGTTGGATCCTTCTGATTGGCGGCACAGCTGTGTCCTGGCACAATGGCAAGAAGGGGTGCATTGCACGAAGCACTGCTGACGCTAAGTACGCTGCTCTTGGCTCATGCACGTGTGAGAGTGTGTGATTGCATCGTCTGTTGTCCGAGTTGTGTCAGTGTGTCGCATCCATCACGTTGCATTGTGACAATGAGAGTGCCATGGCCATCACTGACAATGGCGGCGTGCATCACACACGCACAAAGCACATCAACGTTGAATATCACTATGTGCGTTTGTTGTTGCATGACCGCACCATCAGCATCGTGTGGGTTGAGACAGCACGGCAGCTGGCTGACTTCGTGACCAAGGTAGTGAAGTGTGACTCGTTCAAGAAGACTGTGAGTTTGGTCGACATGCGTCCGTGAGTGGATCTCTTTGTCCCTCCTTGCGTCTCTGTGTGGCCTGAGCGAGTCTGGTCGTTGACTGTGCCTCTTCCCGCACTTGTGCACTTTGCCTGTGAGTCATGGGGGAGTGTTGGTTTTCGTACATCTCTCATTGTACTCTATTGTGTCCTCCTGGCTTGTGTACATCAGCGTGCAGATGACTAACGGCGAGACTCGACGCTTTTGGAGTGTCGCTCGGTGGAGCCGACGCGCGCTAAGGCCCACTCACCGTTCGCTAGAGCCTCCTCCCTCCGACGATGCGCTCAGCTCCATCGGCAGGCCTGCTCGGCGGTAGGGCCGCCGGCGGTCACTGCCACTTTAGATGCTGTCTGCATGCACCCAACGTTGTTTCTGGTTGTGGCATTACGTCTGCAACATCATGCTGTCCCTAGGGTCGATGTCTCCTACTGTGTGGCCCTGTTTGGCATCACTGACTGTCGTAGGCACTGCCTGGGTTCCGGCAGCCATAACTCTTTGCTGCTTTTTTTCTAGCTGATTCTGACTGCACGACTGCGTTTGCAGCGTCGGTATTATGATATGGTCCAGTTTTCACGCAAAACGGACGACGCCCGGGTTTTGGGCTGTCGGGCGTCTGGCAGGGCTCACCGAGAAAACCCTGCCTGCCAGAAAATAGGTATAGGACTATTTTCTGATTGGCTGGTTAGCTGAGTAACAAGTTCTTCACTAGTGGGGGGGAGCTAGAACTTGGAGGGGTCTCCCATTGTTGCTCATTCTTCATTCCTAATCAGTCACTTTCAGTTTTCAGTTGTTTTCTGGCGCAACCCTGGCGCGTGCGTTTCTGAGTAACAAACCCAGAGCTTCCAGACTTAGACTCTAGAGCAGCAGACTAAGGGGGCAGCAGACTTAAGCAATGAGCGTGGAAGCCCGCACGCTGCATCAACAACTCTGCTGCCCCAACCTGCTACCTAGGATTTCCAGCCGTCATCATGAGTAAGTGCCCCAGCCATCCCGGAGTGCTCGCAAGCGGCTAACCTGTCTCTTCTCCCAGTGTTTGAAGCCAGTATGCAGGTGTTGGGAGCACTCGAAGGGATCACAGTCACCTCTGATAGTATCAACCTCTTCGGCTGTCACTTGGGCACGGCCACTTCCTTGCGGAAGTGGACTTACTGGTAATCAGAGGTATGGTTACTGGGAGTTGAGGAGTTGCAACATCTTGAGGATCCTCAGGCCACCATTCTATGCATGTGCATTTTTCTCCTGATGGAATTTTGGCTGGAAGGTTTACCTCTAAAGCCTTTTTAGCTGTACACATTGGGCATATTCAATGACACTATTTGGGATGCCTTCCTTGGTATGTTCCAGTTCTCTCCTGTGGTTGCTTGTACCTCGGAGCTGGATTTCTAGACGGCTGTCCGGTTGCAGGTCCAATTGTCAATTGAGCACTGAGGTGGAGGTTTTTTGGGGGTGCGTAACATGGCCCCTCCGACTTGAGTCTGCGCACCGGGCGCTCTCCTTCATAAGATTTGCACGTAATTAATTAGTCTCCTAGCCAGATGTGTGTGAGTGCTTTGAAGGGGTCTATCGTCCTTTTAGGCACTTCGTTACTGACAGGTGGGTTCCCTTTATTGTTGACTCAGCCCCCATGGACTTCATTTTAGGAGGAAACTGTGATTTGCTTGCACAATCGGGGCAGGGGGGCGACATCGTGCACAAGTAGCAGAAGACAGGAAGGGACATCATACCGAGGGACTAGTAGGCGCTGGCAAGAGAGTCATTGTTCGGACGCCGGTTTGTGGGGAGCTACCTTCTGGCTCTAGGCGCCTTCATGCCCACCTGTGGTTCGGCATCCTCTGGGTCACTCAGAGATGCTTCCGCCACCTCCTGATGAGCTTGATCCGGCCTTGGTGAGGCACCGTCACCCTTGCGGCCACATCGCTTAGGCACATGAGGCTGTCTTGTATAAGATTGCAGACATCTACGGAGTGCCCTCTTTGAGGGTTGACGTGGGGTCAGGAGGTCTGTTGCAGGGCCAGAAGAGGAGGATGGGCTCAGGCCAAGCTAAGTTAGCGGACCGGGAACTTGGGATGGTTTGGATGGTGGATGTCACGACAGTGGACTCTCAGGGCTGTTTGGCAACAGGACCACGACGAGCTGCAGCGCAAGCAGAGGTTGGGAAGGTGCGGAAGCATCCGCATGTGTTGGCAGTCAAACTAGGACAACTTTTGCAGCCTCTGGTATTAAAATCCATGGGATGGTTGGGACCGCAGTGTTGGGTCTTTGAGCGACTTCTGGCAGCCACGTGCCTAGCTCAGGGGTGTCGTTTCTTGGGTGTTGTGGAGAGCGACATGTGGGAGCATATCGTTGTGGCAGGAGTCTTCTGTTGTTGGCATCCGGATTCATCGTGTCATTTTATGCGCTTTTGGTACAAAGGATGGCTTGCAAGACGGAGCATGGCTAGATGATGAAGTGCATTCGTTCTAAAGTGCCGGCTATTCCTGCGGAATGAACAGATGCCTCGCGCAGAGGAGAAAGAAGCAAAGAGGAAGAAGAGGAATTCAGGCTATCTACATAAAGTAGAACTCCGAAAGTATGATCTTTGAGTGGTGGAGGGAAGATTCATGGTCTGCGATGGCACATAATTGCTGTCTTCCCAGCAGCTGAGATTTCGAGGCTCAAAGCCGTGACTCATACCATCTGCCTACCTGAACCTCCATTCATGCACACCTACATGCTCAGTTCACCCCTCTCACCACAGCGGGCAAGTCAAGAGTCAGACATGTGGGCAGTCTAGAGTCAGACAGGAGGGTGACGTAGGAAAAGAGAGGAGGTGATTGAGACGCATGACGCAACTGAACTTGGGTTTCAAACGAGTTCAGGCCATGTGCATCTAATGTCCGCATGATACCCTTCATGGCCATGCACCACCCTCAGCCTTGTGATCCCGAAGCACCCCTTTGACTTGTGGCCATAGCGAACACGCACGGGAATCGCTCTTCCACGGCGCAAGCTTATTTACACACACAGAGGTGCAAGCCGCAGATGGACAGCCCATCTGCCGAAACTCGCACTGACTGTTTCCTCCGCGGCACGGCGGTCAGCCACGGTGCACACATGCAGCGTAGAGCTTCTGCGGCCCACCGCCGGTCGTGCCGACAATTGTGCTGAAGAGACCGTACCTGGGCACATGGCAACCCCACGGGAAGACTTCAGTCTGGGCTTGAAAGCAAGTGGGGGGTGGGAGAGGGAGTGGGTGGCAGCCGGGGAGGAGGGGGTGGGGGGAGG
>SZWC01014542.1:45924-71775 GCA_023375785.1 Penium margaritaceum
GTCCGATACGTGGTCTCCACACCGTATCACGGTCTCTGCTTTCGGAGACAGTGCTCGGTTGTGGTAGATGGCTACACCGACAGCGACTGGGCATGGAGTCCTGATGGACGCAGCCGCACGGGTTACGTGTTCCTGCTTGGTGGCACCGCTGTGTCTTGGCGCAGCGGCAAGCAGGGGTGCATTGCTCGCAGCTCCTCAGAGGCTGAGTATGTTGCTCTGGGCGCTGGCGCCGCTGAGGCGGTGTGGCTGCAGCGGTTGTTCCAGTGCTTGGGTCAGTCCGTGCCTACCATCATCCTCCGATGCGACAACCAGAGTGCTCTCGCGATCGCTGAGAACTCTGGTGTGTTCCACGCACGCACGAAGCACATCGCTGTCGAGTATCATTTCGTGCGCGATCTGGTGGAGCGGCAGTTGATCTCCATCGTCTGGGTGGGCACAGACTTGCAGCGCGCTGACTTCCTGACCAAGGCACTGGCACGTGGGAAGTTCCTCGGGGCTGTTCGTTCCGTCGGATTGCGACCCCTGTCCGAGAGTGGGTGATTGTCCGGGTCCCTGTTGAGCACTCTGTGTTGCACCGGCACGCGTTCTGCACGTGTATGGACATGCGTACCATCGGGTCATGGGGGAGTGTTGTGATGTTGTCAGTCATACACAGTTGTACAGTTGGTTGTGACCACTCGGCCGTGTCCATGCTCGTGCAGATCCTTGAGGCGGACCCAGCTGGAGACAGAGTTCCCTGAGGTGATGCTCCACCCGCTGGAGGCAGCCTGACAGCCTACTTAGTGTACCAGAGGGCTCCCACAGCCCACGGACTACGTTTGGAGGTCTTCAGGATTTTCTCCGTGGACAGCCCTGCCAGGCTGATTTACATGTTTGTTTTCTTACACTCTCCGGCTGTTCCCGGACGTAGGCTTGTGACCAGTCGTTGTGTCTGTCTTTTCGTCGTGCATCCGTAGGATCAGACGGCGCTCCGTTTGGACGCTTGTGCGCAGAATTATGGCCAAAATAGTGGTTTTGGGCCGGTTCAGGTTTGACAGGCACCGCCGTGTGCGCCACGCGCTGTGAGCCACGGTGGCTATTTATGTTGTGGACCTGTCATTTGTTTTCTCTCTCTGCATTAACTTCAGTTGAAGCTTGAGATACGAGTGCACGTGTCTCTCCCTACCCTTGCTGTCCCTTGCATGACCTGTGTGTCAACCAGCCAGACCCGTGCTGTCAGGCTAGCAAGCAGAAAGGCTAGGAAGCTTCCTGGAATCTTCTCAGGCTTCTCAGGCTTACTAGCAGAAAGGCTAGTAAGTGTATGCTCCCACATCCTGCAAACTAGGCCCATGTCTCAATGATTCCAATGACGGTGACCGTTAGGAGCAGAATGGGACATGATGACCCGCGGTTCATCATGTTGCATGGCATGCACTAGCATGATTTTTTCCTCAGTGAACTGTTCGCGTGCCATTAGCACGACATGGAAAACATGCCGAGTCCTTTAGGAACTGCCCTCCCCTTTGGTTATCTCGCTCGCCATGGCACTTGTGCTCGTTCTCAACTTTGACAAGTGGGTATGACGATCATGAAGGTGACTGGTAGGTGGGTACAATGTATGTTTGCTTGTAGGCTAATGCTTAGAGTACCCACAAGAGGTGTGATTGATCCACCATCATTCCGCTTTTACGTTCCCCTAAAAAGGGAACACATCTAGTGTGCAAGTTGAGACAGCAACGTTGTTGATGCAGTGTGCGGGAAACCACGCTCGTTGCTTGCCGCTACCACTAATGCACAGCGATAGCGGTTGTGCTGCCCCCCTTGTCTATTGGACTAGAGTCTAAGTTTGAGAGCTCTGGTTTGATACTCAAAATTGAACGCGCTGGAGTTTGCGCCAGAACTACAGCTAGAAGGAAGCAATGAGTAAATTGACAACAATAATGAGGTTTGGTGGGAGATCCCTCCAACACTAATCTAATCCATCAGCTCTGTGAGGCTTGTTACTCAGCCTACCAACCGATTAGGAAAATGCATTGTTTTCTTGCCTGTGGGGTTTTCTCAGTGAGCCCTCCCAGAGCTTCGACAGCCCCAAACCTGGGTGTCGTCTGTTTTCCCTTAAATATGGAAAAAACCAAAACGTGCACGCTGCTAACACATTCGTGTAGTCACAATGGACTAGAAAGATCACACAAAAGAGGTGTGGCTGCCTGAACCTCGGCAAACCTTATGCTACTCAAAGCAACCGCCTATGACTATCTGTGACATGAGTGACGATGGCTGGTGTCGATGGAGCTGGACGCGCATTGCTTCCAAGTAAGAGACTTCACACAAGGAGAAGGAAGCCACACCGCTCACAACTATGCAACGTCCCCTCCATCGCTTAGCGTCCGCCATCGTCAACGTCCGTCGAGTCAGTTGTTTACACGAGCATGTACACCAACCAAGAGGTCATAACACAGATCAATGAGACAGTGCATTTTCAAATTGCAATACGTGTGTGCGTTCTCAACCCTGGTGAGTGGATATGATGGTCATGAATAGGTGACCATTAGGAGGGCACGATGTATATTAACTTGCATGCTAATACATGGTGTACCCACAGGGGATGTAATGGATCCACTGCTGCTATACTTTTACATTCCCCTGAAAGTAACCGTCGACACCTTCAACGACGAGGAGGAGCCCTATGTGTCCAAAGGATACAAGAACAACTTTGTGTTTGACGACTTTGAAGAGGCTTGCTGGGTCAAAAACCTGCAGGTTAAAAAGCACATTACTCCACGCTCTCTAGAGCGTGGAGAACAATGTCTGATGCAGTGGAATGGTGGCTCTCGCGTCAGGCCGTTCCGACCCCCAGCAGCGGGTGGGTTGCACTCGTGGAATAGCCATGCCGTCGGTCTTGACTGGCTTGGATTTGCTACTCTGTCTAAGTACGGTACATCAATGTCCTTGTTCTTGTTGTTAACTTCATACATTGGTCTACTTGACACTTGTTAACTCTTCTCCCATGCCACTCGATGCATGATCGTCCAATGATGAACATACCCCTCCCTCGCCGGACTCCCGGGAAGCTTGCGTGAAGAACAAGGACACCAAGCCAAGAAAACATCCTCAAAAGGACACCCATATTGACTTCTCGGGCGGTAATGCCTTCAGGAACATGGAAGCCTGCTGCGAGGCGGTGGAGGACTACTTGGCTTCCGCACACATGTGGTTCACCTTCATGAAAAGCAAACCGGCGTGGCTGGAGGCCTGATGTGTGCACTAGAGGTAGGCGGGCTGAGCGTGGCAGCTCAAGGCGCGCTGGCAGAGGAAAACCAGAAACATCACCCTCATTTTTCTCAAGGAGTGCCACAAGTGTCGCTGGATAGGGACAAAAGGTGACCCGCCGAGGAAGGCCGTATGGGTGCTATGTCACATCGAGCCCACTATTTTGAAGGAGCTATGTACCTCGACGAAGGCCTTGCGGAACATTGTAGAAGCACCAATGGGGGTGCAGTCGGCGTACCATGCAATACATTACACCAAGAAGAAGGCTCTAGCCAAGCTGATGGGCGAGAAGAGCTTCTCGTGGGCGCTCTTCCCAGCCTACGTTGCTACCGTAAGTATGTTGAAGCCTTTATTGCACATCTATGGTTCTATGATTTCCTATGCGGATGAAGCCATGCGTTGTCCCCTTCTTGCCACTCGTCCTTGTAGTTGAACAAGGTTGATTCATACATCGTGGTTTGTAAGGAGCAAGATCAATAGTACCTCTTCCGACGTGCTTTTGTGGCCCTGTGTGCTTGTCAAAACGTGTGGCTGCATATGAGGCGTTTGCTGTGTATGGACGGTACTTACTTAAAAAATGGCTTCAAATAGGTGTTGTTGATGACACAAAACTGGGACGCCAACAACCACGCTGTCCCCATGGCGTGGTTAATATGCCCACAAGAGGACAAGGAGAACTCGGATTGGTTTTGCCATCATCTTGTAGAGGCGTACCCGACACCTCGCACAAAGGGATTGCGGACACCAGCGACAATGACGCATGACTCATCGTTGCCGTGAAGCGTCAGTCGCCTCGAGTTGTTCACACCTACTACGTGCAACATCTGCACGTGTGTGAACCGAGGGGCACCCGACGTGAAGGTCACACGCCGAGCCCTTGGGATAAATCTCCCACCCTCGACCCCTTGGTGCGTGAGCCAACCCTTGAGATGTCGCACGACCCTCTTCTAGCAGCAAGACCGTTGCTAGTGACTGAGGTTCCCGCCGTGCGACTCTCTCGGCGGCGTTTGCACCAAGGTGCACTTCGGAAGACTTGTAGGATCGAATGGGCGTGTGCAAGGCGATCGTTGGATAACAAGGAGAGTTGGGCAAGGAAATCGTCCTTAGCCTTGATAGATCAGTACAAGGCAATGAAGAAAGTCTCTAAGTCAGATTCGCATGCCTAGAACAACCCCTAGGGTTCCTTATGTACCAGCCTCTATGAGCCAGCCAAAATCCCCTCGGCGCTCTGAAGCCCACCGCTGAGGCGCACTCATGAAATAACACATGCATCATGTATTGCGCACCGCGAGGTTTCTGACACACCACAGAATGCCTCAATCTGTTGATAAATGGCTATTTTATGGACGTTTGAGTCCTCCACTCATGACGACCGATGGCAACACCGCCTGCGGAGGTCACGGCCGCCCAAAGCGCCCTTGGTTGTGAATATAGCTCCAGCCGCCATCCCGAAGCGCCCGTAGACCCCAATGAACCTTGCCTCATTGGCTAAGCGTCCATCCAGGGGCGCTTTGGCTGCAGTGGACGAGAAAGTCGTTCCGCTTGTGCTTGAGGTCGAACCGGTCCCCTCTCCTGTTTTTTGGGTTTGCGCCTCCTACCTTTGCACGGCTGTAACTTTCTTATCCCTACTCCGAATGACCCGGTTCTTGGGTCGATGTCACACAGCTTTTCACGTGGAAGATAATGGGAGCATCAAAATATGCATTTGACATCAGCATGATGACGTAATCACCACCTTGACTGGCGGCTCCCATAACATCACCCCCCCCTCTGAGGGCGCACCGTCTCGGTGCGCTCCTGGTACGCTCGGGGGACCGTGTTGACCGTACCGCCTCTGTGGAAATCAGCTGCGTGGATTGAGCAGTTGTGCTCAGGTCCATAGCTGAGCCATTGAATCAGGTACTGCCACTCATTACTCCGTCAATGGTACCCTAGAATCTTCTACACCAAGTACTCCTCTTCACCCTCCACCAAGACCGGTGGAGGAGGAGCCTGTCTCCGCGGCGCGAACTGCACATCGACTCCTTGTAGGCCTTGAGAAGAGAAGCGTGGAACATGAGATGGATCCCGTAGTGGTCCAGCAGTTCCAACTCGTAGCTCATTACGGACCGCTTCTCCCTTACCGCAAAAGGACCCACCGAGGCTTGAGCTTGGCGATGCCCACCCCCGCTAGTTGCAGGTTCCGCGAGCTCCATCACTGCCTGCACCACTGCATATACCACCGACCCCTCCACCAACACCACTGCCTACACCATTGCATGTACCGCTTGCCCCTCTGCTTGCACCGCCTTCCCCTTTGCCTTTACCACTGCTTGCACAGCCTGCCCCTCCGCTTGAACACTGCCTAGAGTACTGATGGAGTCCCCAGGACGTCTTGCACAAAGTGCAGCAGCGTGTGATGTACTGCCTCCTATGTCGCATGCCACCCCTTGTCCCACCGCCAGCAGCACCGTCCGCCACTCCCTCTGTCCCACTGTCAATAGCACTACCTATCCCACTGCCATAATCATCGCCTGCTACCCCCTCTGTCCCAGTGCCAAAAGAACCACTTCCTGTGCCACCACCTACTGACGGTGCAACAACACTTGCAACAAGCTCAACTGCTAGTGGCTCCAAGGTGCCCTTCTCTCTGCACTTAGAGTAGATGCGCTCCCGTTTGTGCCAAGTCATCGTGGCCATGACCTTGGAGCGTGGTCAACAGCGGGAGCACTTCACACCAAGCTAGCCGCATCCACGCTGGGCAAACAGCAAGTCACGGAGATTGACTCCTGGCATCGGTGACCTCTACGTCTCACGCCATGCCATCTACGTCAAGTGCATGTCTGTTTATAACTGCACGTTGATGCCTTCGTCCAGCATCAATGCCATAGCGTGCCAGCAAGGATACCCATGCTCTTTCCAGTGCCCGTACGAACACTTCTTCGCGTTGATGTCTACCTCCCAACCTGCGAGGCTCTTGGGACTCGTGACAGTGTCCATGAGGCCACCATGGCTGAGCACCCAATTCTCCCAGGCGTGTTCAGTGTAGTGCTGCAGCTTGGCATCCACCACAAGAGTGTACTAGGTCTTGCAGTCATGGGTGGCACGTTAGCGTTCCAAAAAGAGCCTCTGCACAAATGTGTAGATCTGTGCAAAGTAGTGAAACGGGTACAACTGCCTGATATCTACGAGGAGAGCGTTGAGAGACTCCATCAAAATTAACGTCATGTGACCGCCATACGGTACAAGACACTTAAGGCAAGTCCACTGTTCTCATGTGAGCCCAGGCTCACCATCTACACTGAAAAAGTACTAATAGCCCTTGTCTGAGGTTCAGGATAGCTCATCAAGTGCGTGCTTGAAATCATTTTGTGAAAAAGCACAAGCCAGTCTCCATATGTTGTTTTCTACTACAGTACCTGCCTCCGACTTGACATTCTCCATTCGTTGTTATGGGAACCGCCGGTCAAGGCGGTGATTACGTCATCATGCTGATGTCAGATGTATGTTTTGATGCTCCCATTGCTTTCTACATGAAAGGCCGTGTGAAATCGACCTAAGAACCGGTTCATTTGGTGCAGGAACGAGAAACATACAGCAGTGCAAAGGTGGGAGGCGCACACCCAGTAAACAGGAGATAGAACTGTTCTACCTCGAGAACGACGATACGACTCTCTCCCCCACTGGAGCCAAAATGCCTCTTGATGGACGACTAGCCAATGAGATAAGGTTTGTTGGGGTCTATGGGTGCTTTGGGATGGCGGCTGGAGCTGTATTTGCAAGCAAGTGCGCTTCGGGCGGCTGTGACCTCCGCAGGCAGTACTGCAAACGACCGTCACGCGTGGAGGACTCAAACAGCCATAACATAGCCATTTCTCCACAGATTGAGGTGTTCTTTGGTGTGTTGGAAACCTCGCAGCGCGCACTATATGATGAATGTATTATTTCATGAGTGCGCCTTTGCGGAAGGCTTCGGAGCGCCGAGGGGATTTTGGCTTGCTCATAGAGGCTGATCCATAAGGAAGCCTAGGGGTTGTTCTAGGCATGCAAACCTGACCCAGAGACTGTGTACATTGCCTTGTACTGATCTATCAAGTTTAAGGATTATTTCCTTGCCCAAATCTCCTTGTTCTCCAAGCATCACCTTGTACATGTCCATTTGATCCTACAAGTCTTCCGTAGTGTACCTTGGTGCAAACGCCGCTGGGTGAGCTGCACGGCGGAAACCTCGGTCATTAGCAACGATCTTGCTGCTAAGAGTGGGTCGTGCAACATCTCAAGGGTTGCCCCACGTACCAAGGGGTCGAGGGTAGTACGTTTATCCCAAGGGCTCTGCGTGTGACCTTCACGCCGGACGTCCCTTGGCGTCACATTTGGTATCAGAGCACGTGGATGTTTGCTCGGTTTTGCGCGAACCCAAGGGAGGCAGCAGATTTGTCGCAACTGCGTTTGGCCAGAATTTTTTGTCACAACCGCATGGCAGCCGCGACATATGAACAGGAATATCTCATGGAGGAGACCCGGCATGCTCTTGATGAGTTGCACCAAGAGAACTAGCAGCTGCATGTGGAGGTTGAGGCAAGGTACGTCAGCCAAGGAAGCAATGCGTTGGGGGGTGTTTCATTGGCATCCGCAACTGCCTTTTGGCGTTCCAAGCCAAAGGAGCCGGAGTTCTACACCGGCAAGGGCAGTGTGAGGGAGTGGCTCTTCACGGTGAACTCGTATTTCAGGGCGTTAGGCGTTCCCGTGGGAGAAGATTTCACAAGACTGGAGTATGCACCTCCGCTAATCCGGGGAATGGCGCTACAATGGTGGTCGGCGTTGTGCCGGGGGAACGCCGCTATGGGTTGCCGGATGGGCCTGGGGCCGGGGCGCAGCTTCAGCCATTGCTGAGCCTACTGCTGAGCTGGGAAGTGCAACTCGGTGCGCGGGCGTTGACATAGAAACGAGAGACGTGGGAGCAGTTCGATACAATGCTAGAGGCATGTTTCGACCTCCTCAACGGTAGCTGAGTCGCACGGGACAAGATCAAGCATGCCAAGCAAGGCGGATAGGTCCAGGACTATACTACGCGCTTCATGGCTTTGGTGGTGCAGATCGACGACCTCTTGGACGCGCAGGCGCATGACCGCTAGCATGACGGCCTGAAGCTGCACGTCCAACGTGAACTCGCGGTGCTCGGGTTGCGGACCTTTGTGGATTTGGTCTCGGCGGCGGAGCGCATCGACGCAGTAAGCTACAATGCATGCCGGACCAGCTATGCAACATAACCACGGCTGGAGCAGCCGGGTCAGGTTGTACCCATGGAGGTGGATGCAATCCAAGCCGGATAGTGGTGCGCAGACGGACAGTAGGGACCGAGAGGCAAGTACTGGGCTTGTGGTGAGGAGGGTCATCGCATGGGACTGCCCCAAGCGCAAGGCATAACAGGGAAACGGGCAGCAGTAGTGAGGAGGGGATGGCCTACTACTGCAAGTCTTTCATCCGCAAAGGACAGCACCAACCCTGAAAGGCTTTTGCCAATTAAGGAACTGCCTCAAGTGCTGTTGCGGAATGAAGGTGAGACCCGACAGTTTTCATGGATCATCCTAGAGCTGGTTCTTAAGATTTTGGAGGGAAGTTTCAAGGGTTCAAGGAAGCTACGCGGTCTACTTGACGGCGGCACGAGCCCTAGCTTTTTCAATGACAGATTGGCGACGGGGTTGGGGCTCACACGGCAGCCGGGGACGTCGGCCTAGGGATGGCAGGTTTCCAGAGTGGTGGAGTGTGGCAGGCCTCTCGTCAAGTACAAGTTCCATATGGGTGAGTTGGTGTGCGACATGGAGTTCCAACCTTGCCCTATGGATGATTAAAATTTCTTTATCAGCCGGGATTGGTTGCACGCCTAGAATTCGGAGGTGGATTGGAGGTGTAACCGGGTGGTCGTGAAGGCGGACAGGAAAGATCTCACTTTGCCGTTGTGGCGGAGTGAGGAGAAGGAGTTGGAAGTGGCGAAAGCGGGGAAGTAGCTGTGCATCATCAACTTGTAGCAGTTGAAGCGGTGTGAGCGCAAGGGTGGCTAAGTTTACTTGGCATGGGTGCATCCGCAGCAAGCAGCAGAGCAGCAGATTGCAGTGGTTGAGGCAGCAGAAGAGCAACCGATAGAAGGCGTGGGAGCTCCAGAGTTGCCTCCCGGTGTTGGGGAGGTACTCAAGGAGTTCGGGGACATTTTTCTGGAGGAGTTTCCAAAGGGGCTGCCACCGCAGCGCGACATCGACCACAAGATCGAGGTGGTGCCAGGTTCGTCACCAACGGTGTAGTCTTGCAATTGCATGAGCGACGCGAAGCTTGCGAAGCTCAAGAAGCAGTTGGGGGAGTTGGTGGACCAAGGCTTCATTAGGCCATTGGTGTCTCCATACGCAATGCCGGTGCTATTCCTCAAGAAGAAATCAGGGGAGCTGCGGATGTGCGTGGACTACCGTGCGCTCAACAACATCACGGTGAAGAATCGCTACCCGTTGCCATGGGCCGAGGAGTTGTTCGACCAGCTTCAAAGCACGCGTGTCTTCAGCAAACTGGACCTGAGGTTGGGGTACCTCCGAATCCACATCGCGGAGAAGGATGTGGAAAAAATCGCGTTCCGGACGCGCTATGGACACTTTGAGTATATTGTGATGCCTTTTGGGCAAACGAATGCTCCGGCTACGTTCATGGCGCTGATGAACCGGGTGTTCCACCCCTACTTGGACCAGTTTGTGTTCGTTTTCCCTTGACGACATTCTTGTGTACTCGCGGACAATGGAGGAGCTCCAGACGATGAGGATGACTCATCTGATTCATCATTTTGTGAAAGCTTAGAATCAAAAGACTACACTAACACAGAGTTGGAAGAGGAGTGACAGTCTTTGGGTGGGGGAAAGGAGGAGGAGTGGGAGTCCTCCTCTGACATATCTCACGAGGACAATGCATAGCCAAAGCGCCGTCATCGTAGTTGATCATTTTATTCTTGTATGCCATTGTAATCTCCCTTCATGTTCTCACTCTTCCTACCTTGTCTCCTTACTTTCTTATGACTGTTGTTTCTATGCCTAGGCAGGTTGTATCAATAACCTTCATCAGTGGTTCCATGAGGGAGACGAAGAAGCAGAAGGTGGTGTGGAGGCAACATGTCAAGCAACTGATGGAGCCACATATTACCTATGATAACATAGTCCTAGAGAGAGCACTACAACTAGGCACACTTAGTGTGCATGATGCCAAGGACACAGTGACCAGATCACACGTGGCCAATCCCAGCAGTGGTCATTGTGCATCACCCTTCGGAGAGGAGTTTTTAATATGCTGTGTGTGACTTCTCTAGTGATTCAGAGTGTGTGGCATGCGAGATCATTTGGGGGGGAACTCATCATGTCCATGTCACGGCTTTGCTGTTCGTACGATTGTTATGAACCCCATTGGAGGGGACCTCATCATGTCTATACAGCGTGCGACTCATGGATGGTGTGATGTACCAAAAAAAAAAAATCCGCATGTACCGTCCTTCACCAGCACCATACTTGTATGTGCACCAAGTACCGTTACATCCGCATGGACCGTGTGGCTCAGACAATCCGTGACAGCCATGGGTGTGGGCAGTTTGATGGTCTCAAACAGGGTAATGGCAACCCCAACAGCCATGCCGTCTGTTCAAGTGTCATTGAGGATGTGGCCTCGGGCAGATGGCGGACGCTGGTGCATCAACATAACCCAAGTTTATTGTGCAAACCACTTCCAAATGCCATCTGTTCAAGTGCCATTGGGGATGTAGCCTCGGGCAATCTATGTTTAGTACTGAGTTTTCTTTGATGATAAGTGTCAAAACTTTCAAGCACATGTGTATAATAGAAAAAAATAGAATAAGGATTACTTGGCATCTTGGACTCTCAAGTCAAGCATCCCGTGCAACTTTGCATTGTGAGTGGTCACTTCAAGAATCACTGCCAAGGATTTTCTGGGTTTTTAGAACATCGAGGCGCGGTTTCATTGACATCCAACACCGTCAAGAACACAACCAAAAACTCTTGAAACATTGATATGGTTTGCGATAGTTCTATCAACCTTTTCTGGAAAGTGCCTGGAGTTTTCAGAACTTCTTGAACGGAACACCGGAGGTCGTTGCAGGTGGCTATAATGCCCTTGACTGTTTAGCGTTAAAATCTTGAGGTCAACGTGCGATGGGCTACAAATGTAATGAAAAAAGTGCTCATACGTTGGGTTTAGGGACTCGTGTGTCTCTGAGACGTGACAATTCACCCATTTTTGGCCACGACGTCTGGGTGCATTGCAAGAAGTAGGTTGATGCCGGCTAAATGAACTGTCCATTAACATTTGTGAAGTTTTCGTAGGGCTCCCAACTGTTTTGCTAGGTGTCTTGGCCTTGTTACTTGACCAGATACTCCGCAGCTTTTCCACTGCCCGCTATCCCAAAACCTTCAATGTTGTACTCTGTGCCCTTGTCCGCTATAAGAGAAGGTGGTAGTGGCACGTTTCTCCCCGAGACGTACGTGCTTGGGTCCCAGTAGAGTTTGATTCGACTCATTTGAAACACTGGGTGGATAGCCATGCTCTCCAGTAGTTTGAGTTCTGCGAAAACATGTGTCCGCATCTCCTCAACTGCAAAAGAGTCCAACCACTTGGGTTTGAGTCTGGCACAGTCCTATCCTTGAAAGCAAATGTTCACGCTGTTGAGTAAAACGCGATCACTGTTATGCAACTTGGTGTATGCAGGATGCTTATGGGCTGCTCACTTCATAGCTGCTGGTGTCTTCGCGAGTGTTTGGCAAGTTTCGTCCAGGTTCGCCTTTGGAAATGTTGACTGCGAATATGTTGCTCGAACTCTGTAAAACTGCTAGATTTTAGGGTTTTTTTTTCCCCCATGAACCACCTTGAACGGGATCTTGCTGGTTGTAGCTGATTTTGTGGAGTTACATGCCATTGGTTAGTAGCTTGAGCGTCTAGTCAGTGCCATGTGGCTCGCGCAAAGTTTGGAGCAGTTCTTTGAGAGCCCGATCGGTTACCTTTGTTTGACTGTCAGTCTGGGGATGGAAAACAGGTGATAGAAGGATTCGATTGTCACAGCAAGTCCTCAACTACTGCCAAAATCTACTGGTGAACTCCCCATCTCTATTGCTGGTCTGGAGGTGGGAACACCGTGTAGACGGTTTTCGTGACTGAGAAACAGCCACGTTGTTCCCTTGCTGGCGACCAATGTTCTCCATTGTCGCGGTCTTAGAAGAGACCAGATCTGATGGATTAATTGGATGTGTTGGTGGCCGTGATGTAGTCCACCATTGGATCTGACAACGGTAAGGCTGCTGCCAAGTTTGGAGCGTTTCTCAAAGAGTTAGAAGCTTGTTGTTCACTGTCTCCTTGACTCCACTCCGTAGTTTTACGGGCGAGATCAGAGACAGGCACTGACACTAGAGCGTAGTACTTTACGAATCGACGGTTGTGGTTGTAGAATTCCAGAAGTATATAGAGATCCCAAACCTTGGTAGGCATGGGCCAATCGACAACCTCCACTTTCTTTGGGTATATGGTGATTCATCTACCACTGATGATGTGGCCAAGAAAATCAATCATGTGAAGTCGCACTTCAAAAGTATTGAATATAATTTCTCTCCTTGTAAAACAATGAGGAATTTTAGAAGATGTCCATTGTTCTCCTCCGGGGTGCAGCTACACACCTTGATTTCATCAGTGTACATGTCGACAAAGTTGTTGAGGTACCGTTGAAAGATGCTGCTCATGGCTGCCACAAACATTGTAGAGGCATTCGTGAGTACAAACGACATGATTGTGAACTCAAAATGACCCTAGGAAAGAAGAATGGCGCAACCGGAGTGCAACTAGGCCGCAACTAGGGTGAAACTAGGATGGAAGTAGGGTGCAACAAAGGCACAGATAGGGCACAACAAGGGCGCAACTAGGGCACAAGAAGCACGCAATCAGGGTGCAACTAGGGAGTAACTATGGTGCAACTAGGACGCAACTAGGTCTCAAGGAGGATGCAAATAGGGCGCAACTGAGGCGTAACTAGGACACAACAAAGGTGGAACTAGGACGCAAGTAGGGGACGACTAGGGCAAAAGAAGGGCTCAACTAGCACATAACTATGGCGGCCTAGGGTGTAACTAGGACAGAAGTAGGACGCAAGAAGGGCATAACTAGGGCATAACTATGGAACAACTAGGCTGCAACTAAGGCGCAACTAGGAGGTAATGAGGGTACAACAAGGGTGAAACAAGCCTTCAACTAGGGCGCAAAAAAGGCGCAACTAGGATAGAACTAGGGCAGAACAAGGACACAACTAGGACGTAACTATAGTGCAATATTTACAAAACTAGGAAGCAACTAGGATGCAACTAGGGTGAAACTAGGGCGCAAAAAGGGCATAACTATGATGCAACTGTGGCTCAACTTAGACGTAACTAGTGTGAAACTAGGGTGCAACTAGTATATGACTAGGGCACAACTGGGGTACAACTAGAATACATGTGGAGAGCAACTAGGATGTAACTCTGGAAAACTAGGGCAAGACTAGTTCACAACAAGGGTGTAAGAAGGGTGCAATTATGGCACAACAAGTGCGCAACTAGGATGCAACTAGGACGCAGCTAGCGTGAAATTAGGACGCAACTACGATGTAACTAAGGCATACCTATGGCAAAGTAGGGAGCAAGAAGGATGCAATGAGCGCGCAGCAAGGGACTGATAATGATAGAAGTAGAGTGCAACTAGGATACAAGGAAGGTGCAAATATGGTGTGACTAGGACCCAACTGGGGCGCAGTTAGGTTGAAATTAAAGTGCAAATAATGTACAACTATGGCGTAACTAGGGTGTAACTAGGACGTTAGAACAATAGAACTATGCTACAAGGACAGAACTAGCAATGATAATGACTACATTGTAGTCAAACCATGGTTCACTGACCTGAAAGGTCATGGCGAAGTGACTTAAGTCTCTTGGTTTCGTGGGTGGTTTATTTGGTGTACATTGCCAAATGCAAATTTCTTTTGGATATGTCCGTGCATTGATATGCAAGATTGTGGTGGTTTGTCAAATGTCTTTGATGAGGGCGATACCCTCAACTAGTGTCTCGGATAAGGCACATGAAAAATACTCTATTGAGTAAAAGTACCAAATGTATACAATGTAACACATTGAAGCAAAAGGAATGATTGCAACTTAGCAAACACAATCCACAGATGGGTTCATGAATAAAACCCTTTCATGTGATCACCTAATCGTAACACAATTTAGGAACTAATTGTTCCAGGATCACTAGATGTCATTCGGAAGTGTTCAATCACAATCACGTGGAATTAACACCCGAAAGGTGTACTTCCAACTTGTACCTCAATGCTTGTGATCATGGTACACCAGTTTGGTGAATACTCTACGATGAACAGTTTCTTCGTGGATAGAATCCATGGGCATTGAGATCGGTTATCTCAGCTAACCTAGTTCAAAAGCAGCATGCTTTTGACACGGATGTGAGCGGCAACCTATGGTACCCATTTTAAACCGAAATGAGGGGATGATCGTTATGACCAAGATCATCTAGGTCAGAGCATTGTCGTGTCCAACCATGGACTTTGACGGTAATTGCGCAGCTAGATGACCAATGCTACCTTTTTCAAAGATGAGTGCAATCTTTGAACAGAAAAACAAGTGTGCTAGCAAGCTATGTCCTAGGATCTTGGTGCCTCCCTCTATAAGAAAAATCTAGCATGCGAGTCGTATGCACATAGTGGAGCTTGGTTGAGTTTACCCAACAAACCCACAAAACACAAAAGAGGTCTAGTACACCTACGTGTGGTCATGAACACGTGGTTGCAAACCAAGAGGACTGATGTCATGACCTTGGATTGCACGTATCGACAATATTGCGAGGAGGTTCCACCTCAGCAACAACCCCTTTGAAAAGATCATTTTCGAATGGCATGGGAATAGTCGTATACATCCGAACAGTTTTTGCAGGGGCACTTGGTTTATTGGTCGCAAGGACGCTCCTTGCATAGGGGGAGGAGGTGTCACCACAATAGCTTGCTCAACACATACCACACGAAATATGGAAAAATTCATCCTATGTACCCTCTTCCAAACTAGTTGGAAACAAGTCTAGAGCGACTGGTTGGGACTGTAGCACGATTGGAGTAGGCATGATCCCACGCTCATTGCTTTGCAATGTTGTCCCCTCTAACTACAATGAGACTTTGTGAGAGGAAAGCTGCGAGATCAGGAGTTAACGCCAGAAAGGCAGACAAAATTGAGTAAAGTGTGATTAGCAACTAAAAATGAACAACAATGGGAGACCCCTCCAAGAACTAGCTCTCCCTCAGCTTTGTAAAGCTTGTTACTCAGCTTTTTAGTCAATCGTAAAAAATGACTTGTTTTTCGGCAGGTAGGGTTTTCTTAGTGAGCTCTGTCACGCAACCGACAGTCGGAAATCCAGACGCCGTCTGTTTTCTTTGAAAACTAGTCCATAATGGAATACCCACGCTAAAAATGCAGTCGTACGGTCACAATCACCCAGAAAAATAGCAGGAAGGAGTCATGACCACCCAAAACAGGGTGGTGCCTAGACTAGAATCACCCCAAACACAACTGTGTTAGAAAAATACAAAACTCAAACCCTAGACTAGACGTGATACTACGAGTGCAATGATGTTATCAGATTTAGCACAAGACGGATGTAGGTAGCAAGTGCGAAGGTAGTGACCGCCAACGGTGTGACTGTTGTGGAGGTCCGCCAATGGAGCTGAGCACGTTTTACGCTTGGGGAAGAGGGTCCAACAAGACGCGTGTAGACCTCAGCACACGTCGGCTTCACTGGATTATGCTTTAGTAGCCTCCATCTCGTCGTCAGCCATCTCGACACTGATGTACACAAGCCGGGAAGACACAGCAGAGAACAATGAGAGGTGTGCAAAAACCAACACTCCTCCATGACTCACAAGCACAGTGCACATGGGCGGGCAGCAACACATCCACTCGACGGACTGACTCTCCAAGGACAAGCAGACAGATATGCAGGAAAGAGCAGAGAGGTTAGCTCACGGACACACACCGACCGTAATCAAAGCCTTCTTGAGTCATGCTTCAATTTTTTGATCAAGAAATCAGCCAACTATCATGCCGTCTGAACCCACACAATGCTGACGCTGCCGTCATGCAACTTCAAACCCACATAGTGATATTAGATATTGATGTGCTCTGTGTATGTGTAATGCACGTTGGCATTGTCGGCGATGGCCATGTCACTCTCATTGTCACAGTGTAACATGATGGATGCGACTGACTGATGCAACTCGGACAGCAGGCAACACAACCACACTCTCTCACATGCGCCAGAGCCAGGAGTCTCATACTCAGCCTCATCATTATTGTTTGCCTTGCTTACCACTATGCCAAGACACAACTGTGCCGCCAATGAGAAATATCCAACCAGTGCGGCTCTTATCGTCTAGGCTATCAAACTAGTCACTATTGGTGTATCCCACTGCAATAACAGATGGCTGTTGGTGCAACATGAGGCCTCGCCGTGGAGTTGAGACAACAAAGCGATGTACTCGGATCGTGACCTTGAACTGGAGGTGACACAACTCTTGTTAGAACTAGGCCAGGATGTTGATGGCGAATGCAATATCTGGACGCGTCGTCATTGACAAAGACATCAATGACCCAAGGACGTGTGGATACATTGTCAACAATGCTCAATAGCTCTTATCCAGCCGTGGTGAAACTCAAGAGCTCTTATCCAGCCGTGGTGAAGCTCAAGAGCTCTTATCCAGTCGTGCTGAAGTTGGTGATGCGATAAGCACGTCATTGACGTAGACCGGGACTGTGGCGATGATCTGGTCTCGCGGGCTGATGAACAGTGTGGAGTCTTTAGTGCTACAAAGGAACCCGCCAGTGAGGAGCGTACGACTAATCTCCTGGTTCCAGCAGCAAAGCGATTGTTTCATGCCATAGAGGGCCTTCCGTAGATTCCGGACCTTGCCAGAGCCATCATCGAACCCTAAAGGTTGTACCATGTAGAGCGCCTCGCCCTCCAACAAGCCATGGAGATTGGCTCACGTCCATATGACGCAGCTCCCATTTGTGCTGGGTATCCAGGCTGAAGAGGACCCTACTAGCTGAGAAACGACCAACTGGGGCGAACACCTCGTCATAGTCAAACCAACGGACCTGAGCAAACCCCTTGGCTGTGAGGCGGGCCGTATACTTGTCGAAGGACCCGTCGGGCTTCCACTTGCGCCGAAGGACCCACTTGGCGTCGATGGCCTTCCGGTTGGGAGGAAAGTCTATGAGGTCATAGACATTATTCTGCCGAATGACGGCGAGCTCGTTGGCGCATGCAACATCCCATTGCGTGGCCTCAGGAGAAGCATGAGCTTTGCAAGGGTGGCTAGGGCATCCGGGCGTTCCGTGGAGTAGACTATGAGGGCCTGTGCGTCTCGGGCCCCAGGTGGAATGCGTGGGAATGTGGCCGTGATGGCCTGGTTCTGCTCCTTATGGAGTATGATGTAGCCCAGTGCAGAACCCAGGTGGAGTTCCGTGATTATGGCCGATGTGGTTAGACCAAGGCCTTGGTGTCAGGGTCCCCACTCACGACCGTGGACATAGGTCTATTGACAGGTGATGAGACACGTGGGGCAACAGGGGGCCAAGGTAGCCAAGGGCGCGATGCCACAGTCTGCGTGCTCCTTGACGGCGAGGTTCGGAGACTGCCACCCGGGCCACACATGTAATGCTATAGGGCGGAACACGGAACAGAGGGAGCAGCCAGGGACAAGTCAGAGAGGCTAGCAGAGGCGGAAGGAGCTGCTAGTCCATAGGACTTAGCAGACGTGACCAAGGCTGCCGGCCCAGAGGCACTCGCGGACGTGGACGGAACTGCTGGTCCAGATGGACCACCAGAGGAGACCGAGGAAGCTGGCCCGGAGGGACCAACGGATGCGATCGGGGCTGCCAGTCCAAAGGGACCTGGCAACGAGACCGGGGCTACAGGTCCAGAGGGATCAATTGACGAGACCGGTGCTGCCAGTCCGGAGGGACCAGCCGACGAGACCAAGGCTGCTGGTCCGAAGGGCTTAGTGGACGAGGATGGGGCTGCTTGTCTGGACGGACTAGCGGATGAGACTGGGAATGCCAGCCCGGAGGGATCGGTAGACGCGACCGCGGCAACCGGTCGAGAGGGACAAGAGGACGAGACCCGGGATGCTGGCCCGGAGGGACCGGCGGAGGCAATTGGGAATGCCGGCTTGGGGGACAAGCGGGTGCAGAAGATGTGCTACCTGAAAGCGGCAGGACGGATGACTGACTCGCCACTCCCCCACGTGAAGGGAGGAACATCAATGAGCTGGAGTGAATGAGGTCGCGAGGAAAGAGCTCCTCAACGAAGAGAGTGTCGCGTGACTCGATGATGTAGTGAGGAAAGGGATCCCAGAAGCGCCAGGCTCTGGACTAACTTGAGACACCCAGGAAGGTGCAAGGATGCTCGCAGGGGGTGAGCTTGCTACCCTGTTGTGTGACAAGTTACCACACGATGGCCACACAGCCCAAAACGCAAGCCGGGCGGAGGTAAGCTCGATCACCGCACTAGTGCTGATACGACGTGGATTGGCAGAGAAGGGGTCTATGGAGAATCAGGTTCCACATCCACATCAAGCAGGTCATGGCCTCAAAGTAGAAACCATGAGAGAGACTAGGCTCAAGCCGCATGGTGGGAACGGCTTTGGCCATGGTGTGGTTCCACAGCTTGGAGACTTCATTCTTGGCTGGCATTTAAGGCGCAAACGTCTCATGATGGATGCCACGGGAGGCGAGGAATAACGTGGTCTCCTGCGTGAACTCGCCACCACGATGAGAGCAGGATCGACAAGGGCGGCCACACTCATGCTCCGCACAGTCAATCCGATTCCAAATGGTGGGAGCAACATCGCTCTTTTGCCGAAGATAGAAGACCCTTTGGTAGCAGGAGTAGTCGCCGGTGAGGGTCAAGACATAGGGTTCATGATCCTTTACGGACATTGTTGGAAGGGGACCCATGAAATCAAAATGGACCAGGTCCAGAGGGGCGGACACACGAGAGGAGTATAGAAGGTAAGTTGATTGGTGCATCTCTCCCCGAGAAAAATCAATGCACTTAGGTGGTTGGGACACGGCATGGGAAAGGAGGCTGCATCACGTCCCTAAGTTGGCACGGTGTGGATCATGCTACCAATGACAACAGAGTGCGCATGGCAGAGGCGACGGCGCAGGTGGCGTGTGTGTTGCGACGAGAGCGTGCTAGTGACAAAGACATGGCTGGTGTCCATCGACAGGGAGGGGACAAGTGGACGTATGGACACACGAGGCACGTGCCACAAGTTGCTATGGGCGGTGGCATGTAGGACAACACGACCAGACAAACTCAATGAGAGAGTGCCAACACCACACGAGCGCAGTACGTCCATGCTCATGCGGTCAAAAGCAGTGATGGACAAGAGGCTGAGCTCAAGACCGAGGACAAAGAGGACGTTGGCCACAAAGACGTTTTCAATCAGGCCACAGAAACGAACGACATCGACGCCACAAACAGGAAACACTTGACAAGAGCCTGTTCGGACACCGGTCAAATCGGCTACCGGACCAAGCACACTGAAGGCCTCGGGAGAGGTTGTCATGTGATGCGTGACCTTGGAGTCAACGATCCAGGTCTCGGCAGAGTCCCAGATTGGTGTCGCTAGGTCACTAAAAGTCACAAGACAGCAAGCAAGAGACGCAAACGCGGTGGACGGGGGCGCAAAACGAGACTGCAAGTTGTCAAGCCATGCTACGTTGTCACCGAGAGGGGCAGGGGAGGAGGGCACGAAAGAGGATGGCTCTGTCATGGAAGCAAGTCACGACCGTAGTGCAAACTGAGTCATGCACGGTGGGGCAAGGGAACATGAAGTGACACATATCGCACTTCCCTTAGGGGGAGGGCGAGGCAGGCCAAGTTGGAGCATGATGAACTGCTCCAACTGGCGCTTCCGAGAGGAGGGCCTGGGTGCGTAGACCGATTGCGAAGTGCCAACACCGGAGTCCGAAAGGGAGGAGGGTTGCGGCGGCGATGGGACAAGAGGTGGCAATGGCTGCAGATGGTACTGCTGCAGGGCCAGTGACAGTGGGACCGGTGCGGATGTCGAAGGAGAGGAGCTGCTGGATGGGAAGGAGGCAATAAGGACGACGACATCAACGGTAGTAGCGGCTAGATGCTACTCATGCTCGCGATGCATGGTGGNAGACCGATTGCGAAGTGCCAACACCGGAGTCCGAAAGGGAGGAGGGTTGCGGCGGCGATGGGACAAGAGGTGGCAATGGCTGCAGATGGTACTGCTGCAGGGCCAGTGACAGTGGGACCGGTGCGGATGTCGAAGGAGAGGAGCTGCTGGATGGGAAGGAGGCAATAAGGACGACGACATCAACGGTAGTAGCGGCTAGATGCTACTCATGCTCGCGATGCATGGTGGCAATGACGCGCGCCTCGTTTGTTGGGTGCGGGCACGTGTACCATCCGTGGCCTGGCTGGCGATAGTTGCGGCAGACCTAGCCGCCACCACTGGACCCGGTCGGCTGCTGCTGCTGGCCGTTTCCCTTCTTGCCCCTGCGCTTCTTCTTCCCTGACGACAAGGAGCTGGTGGACGCAGTTGCAGAGAGAGCGGCAATAGCCATGGAGGTGATGGCAAGGGAGGCGAGGACCTCTATGCGTTAGATGCATGACTCCAGACGAGCCTTCTCAATCTTGAGGAAAACCTTGTATGCCTAGGGCATTAAAGTGCCCTGTGCCGCCATCATGACAAGAACGTTCCGGGAGTAGTGGACGAAGACGTCAACGAAGATGTCGGTAGCCCCGCGCTTGATGGTCAAGAGCCCGAAGAGTGGGGGTGGAGCGGCGTCGTCCAGGTAAAGGAGGATGTCCTTCGCTTGTTGTTAGTAGGAGGTGACGGACTCCATCTTCCCCATGTGGATGGAGTTGAACTCCCGAAGCACGTGGCTGGTCTTGGCTTTGCTGGAGAAATGATGCGGGCGTGTGAGAATGTGGCATGTTTTGGCGGGGTCTAGAGTTCCGCCACTGGTGAAATCGCCAAGGAAAGGCTCAAGAGCAAGGCGTGTAGCTGGAGGGGCGACGAGGACGAGGGCATCCACGACTCGACTAGCATCATACACCTATACAGCCCGGGTGGAGTCATAGGTCAGAATGTAGTATGGCGACAGGCCCTCGCCCTACGTCCAGATATGGAAGCTGAGATCCCAGCTTCATAACTGTTTGTCGGCCTATAGTAGCAGGGGCGGGGACTCAAAGTCCTTTGGCCTACGGCCGGCACCTAGAGTGGGGCCGAGGACTGAAGATAAAGTCTGAAGTTGGCACTGGGTGTGCTGCTGCGCCAAGTACTATGTGGCGGCAGAAACAGCGGGACTACAATGACTGGGTGGATGGAAGGGCGGAGGGACGCTAGTATGGCTCTGCAGTGTTGGCGGTTGTAGTATTGCAAGCTGTTGTGTGAGCGCTGTGAGGTGCTGGCAAATGGCGGTCAGAGGGTGTGGCAAGCAAGCGTAGCCGGCGACAAAGCCTACGGGTTCTTGTTACTACTGTTGCTCTTGCTGCTGCTGCTATGGCTATTGCTGCTGGTGCTGTTGCTGCTCCTTTTGCTGTTGTAGGTGTTGTTGCTCTTGCCGCTACTAGTGGTTCATCCAACAAAGGAGGACCTTTTTCCATTGGGGTTGTTAGTCATGGTCCCCCCCAGTTTTGTCTTGTTTTGTTGTTCCCCCTTTTCTTGGTTGTTTTTTTCTTCTTGTCCTTGTTACTGACGTCAATTGTGATGTCAGTATTGAGGTTGGTACGCTGCTGCTGACGTAAACAACAGTTTACCATGGCTGACGTCGGCAACAGGGTGTTGCCGACCTGAGAATGAAGAACAATGGAAGATCCCTCCGAGAACCACCTTGCCCTCAACTGTGTAGAGCTTGTTACTCAGGTTTTCAGCCCAAGAGAAAAATGACCTATCTTCTTGCAAGCAAGGTTTTCTCGGTGAGCCTTGCCAGACAGCCGACGGCCCGAAACCCGGGCGTCATCTGTTTCCCCTGGAAACTGGTCCATACCGAAATACCCATGTTGTGACAGCAGTCGTACAGTCAGAATCACCTAGAATAAAAGTAGGAAGGATTTATGATCACTCAAACCCGGGTGGTGCCTAGGCCAACATCACCCCAAACACAGCTGTGTCAAAAAAATGATACTCAGACCCTAGACTAGACGTGACGTTGTGAGTGCAATGACGCAGTCAGATTTAGCAAAGGACGGTTGCGGGCACCGCCTGCGGAGGCAGTGAGTGCAAGCGGCGTGACTATTGTGGAGGTCCGCCGATGGAGCTGAGCACGTCTCATGCCTGAGGAAGAGGTTCCAGCAAGACGCATGCAGACTTGAGCACGCGTCGGCTCCACCGGATGGCGCTCCAGTAGCATCTCGTCTCCCCGTCAGTCATCTGCATACTGATGTACACAAGGGGGAAAGACACAACAGAGCACAATGGGAGGTGCACAAAAACCAACAAAACTGGCAAGCCATTGTTGACAATGTACGTCCCAATAGCCATTGACTATGCCACCGATAGACTTGTGTGAGGAGTCTCCGGTGAAGACTCACCAACACTTGTGAAGAAGGTACAAGGATTGTACGTATCTCATCTTGGTGAGAGACATGGGAATATGCGATGCAAATGAAATGTTGTACGCGGACGATCACAATCGTGAAAACAATGCACGTGCACTGTTGATTGTGCATGAACTTGAGGCAACCGTGTTGCGGATGACACTAGTTCACAATTGTGCTCTTTTGCATGCATTTGTTGCATGGTTTGCATCTTGAAGCATGCCATGATCAAACCTCTCTGAGCAAGGACGAACCGGGACGGTTCGAAGGAAAGGAGGAGGAATGTAGCGTAGGAGCCATTTGTAGGATTCAAAATGGCGTTTAAACATAGTTCCTGGGTTTCGGGGGCTGGAGACCAATGTCTCGACGATTTTAGGTCCGAAAAAAATCTCGGTACAGGGTCTAGTTCGACTCTAGCATGGATTACGTCCATAGGTCGGATTTAAGGCAAGAGGAGTGTCGTGATGAAAGGTGCATCGCGTCAATCCTCCTCCCCTCGTGTTGGTCGCTAGCCACGTGGAACGATAGGGTTTTCAGATGCATGTTTACACACATGCCCCATAATGACAATGTCTATTTGTGGCGCGGTTTGTCTCGGCCAAAATGGCAGAAGCGGCCATTCGCTCCTCCTCCTGAGACGATAGTTATGAGGGCCTACATTTTGGTTCAGCAGTTAGCCGCAAAACAAGCGAGAGTTGTTACATAGTTCCTCAAATATTCTTGTGCTCCACACCTCATTACTGTGAACCATCCACATTCCAGTTGGCGTAACATCATCGACATAACACTATGTGAGGGTGCGAATACAAATGTTACGTACCAAACATACACGAGTCCTTTATCTTTCCGACTAGGCATTCCTGTTATTACACAAACGACCCATCATGCTGCGAGACCACAATATTCACTTCAATAGTCGAGGGCAAACCGACCAACTGCCCCGCCCTCAATGAATCTTCTCGAACCTTCTGACAACTTTGACCACTCTCGCAAATCTACGACAAAAGTATCATGACCTTTCGGTCGAATTCTCGATGCACCGAGACGAATATGGCGTTATAAAGATGCATCTCGCATCTTCACCGTCGATTCTCGGAGACCCTCGACTTCTCGTTGGACCTTCTCAAGTGCAAAAACTCACAATGCGACTCCGCACGCGTCGCTCGACAACCGACCCAACGACCCTGACTATGCCTTGTATATAAATGTTCGATCATTTTGACACTTGTCATCAAAGTAAACTTACCGATTTTTATAAATTGATCAATTTTACCAAATAATGAATCGTGTTCTGCCTCACAATTTCTACCATTTCACCATGTACGCTCCATTCGGCACAACAGTGGAGGGGCCAACTACTTAGGTCAGATTGTGTCTTCCTTCTAAACGTGGGCGGATGAGTTTTTGTCTGCTGTCTCTGGATGTATGCGACTTGCTTTCCCAAGAGTGGGTTTCCGCTCTCTTATCCCTCACGGCGTTGCCTCCCGCACTATTCATCGTTGTGCATCCTCCATCGCTGTCGCCTGGGCGGCGTCCTCTGTCCTCGCGCAGGCTCGCCTGTCAATGCTGACGCAGGTACTTGGACTCGAGTGCTTAAAGTCGCCGGTGAAATTTCCTCCCTCCGTGCCACTCGCTGCATGCTCTGCTCTTCACTCCGGCTGCTGCACAGGGCTGCTGCATTAGGCTGCTGCATTGGGCTGCTCAACGCGCTGCACCGGGTGTGCTGCACGCCCTGTCCGGGTCGCCGCCCGTGCGTGCTCTGGCTCACGAAAGCAGCATTTTGCAGCAAGCAGCCTCCAGCGGGCATCCAGCCATTCAAGCCCGGCCGAAGCCGCGTTCTGGACACCTGGTCGCAAGCGCAGGGGATGCTCACGTGCCGGATTGAGGAAANTTTGAATCCTTCAGTGTTGCAATCTTGCATGCCACGCAAGTTGTGCAGTTTCCTAGTTTCCTAGTCTCAGCCACGATTAAAACAAGGACCGGCTCAAGACCTGGGCCCCTCCTCCCCATGGTAGAAATTTTCTGCTCCTTCTGCTCCACCACCAACGCGCATGGCAGCGGACTCAGCTCCGGAGCAAACTCTCCGGAACAAACTCTCCGGAACAAACTCTCCGGAACAAACTCTCCGGAACAAACTCTCCGGAACAAACTCTCCGGAACAAACTCTCCCAGCTGGCCGCTTTTGTGATAGTGTCGAAATCTCTAGGACGCTTTGCAAAGCGTGTTAAGGATTAAAAGCAGACTCTTCCTGCTGGCTGCTAGCTTGATCGGCTGTCTTCGTCGACGCAGAACCTGGGTACTTATCCCGGAACCTACCTTTGCATGTCCGCAGTTCAGAGAGCGAAGCATGTCTCTGTGACTAGTCCGCTCCTGTTGTTGTGTTGTGTAGAGCACTGATGACGGCTTACTCAATCCAAGACCTGTATGCTCAAAGAACTCACTTGACTGGACCTCTCACGCACTCTCCAACCTAACTCCTCTCCCCCCTCTTCCAAACAAGCGTGAAGTCCTTCCCAGTTATGTCGTTCGCACTAAAAGATGGCTACCCCTACGATTAATCTTCAACTTTTCATGTTGCCATGTTGTGCTTGTTAGCACTTCCACACACCTCACTTCTGACCCCTCACACGCTCACACCTTACACGCTCACACTCTCACACTCTCACACTCACACTCTCACACTCACACGATCAACAATCACACTCACACACTCACACTCACACTCACACACTCATGCTCTCACACTCACATGCTCACACTAACACTCACACGATCACACTCTCACACTCTCACACTCACACAGTCACACGCTCACACTCTCACACTCTCACACTCACGCTCACACTCTCACACTCACACTCTCACACTCACACGCTCCCACTCCCACGCTCACACTCACAAGCTCACACGCTCACAATCACA
>SZWC01014543.1:15825-27300 GCA_023375785.1 Penium margaritaceum
GCGTGCGTGCGTGCGTGCGTGCGTGCGTGCATGCGTGCGTGCGTGCGTGCGTGCGTGCGTGCGTGTGTGTGTGCATGCGTGCGTGCGGCCACGTGTGTGAACAAAGGGCATGCGGATACAGCACCACAATCACATCACGGCAACTGATCTGAACCCCTTTTCCATCGCTGATGCTATTCTGCTTCACTCCTTGGCTGATCTGCCTTCAGCGTCCGATTGGGTAAATGATAAAGGCAGACCACAGGGAGAAAAGGGGTGGACGATCAGAGCAAGTGGGACCAACAAGGGAGACCAAACACTGATGGACAGAGCTCAGCCTTATGAAGCTCGCACGAATCTCACACTTCACTAACCTAGTCTGGTTTCTTCTTTCTTTTTTCTTTTTTTTTTGTGTGTGTGAAAGTAGAACTCACTTGCGACGATGGCCCATGCCGCGACCAGTTCGGTGCCCTTTCGGCCAATGAGCGCAGTCTGGAAGGTGATGGCCAACGGTGCTCCGCTCTGCAGCAGGATGGAGGGCAGCGCCAGCCGCACCAGGCTGAGGTACGACACGGCCGGGTTCAGCTCGTGGTGCGCCCAATGCTTGCCTGCTCCTCCTGCCGCTGCCGCTGCTCTCGATGTTGCTACCGGCCCTGATGGTAGCGGAGGTGCTTTTTCCCGCCCGTGGGCAACCGTCGCCGGAAGCCCCATCCACAGCTCGAAGTACTCTTCCTGCGAGTCGTGTGGACTGGCTTTGGAGTCAAGATCGTCGTGAGTCGCTGCTCGATCGGCTGTCCTTGGAGCGTGACCCGCGTGAAGGTGGTCGGAACGCGTCGTTTCGTGAGGGAAGCGATGCGAGGGTTGGGCTGGAAACAAAGCGGTGTTGGAGGACGCTGCACGGATTGGTAGCGTTGACTGACGTCCGTCGGACTGTGTGGGGATAGTCCCGAGTGATGACGAGGAGACTCACGACTGGGTCACCCGGGAGGCGTCCGAAGCCCCGAGACCGACCGTCCGAGGGGACGGTCTCTCGGGAGTTGAGTGGAGCGTCGAAGCGCGCGGCGATCAGCCTCTACGCGAGATATTTCGTGAACCGAAGCGGAGCTGTCCATACCACGCGGCGCGTCTGAGCTTCTCTGCGGCTTCCCCAGTTCTCTGCCGAGGTGGGGCCACCATCCCCAATGCCGGATGTGACGCTGGGCCACGACAAGGACCCCCCATGACGCCCGCGTCCTGAAGGATCACGACAAGGAAACCCAACGACGCCCACGTCGTGGAGGGTCACGACAAGGGACCCGGGGGTTGTGACAAGGAACACCAACGACGCCCGACGTCGTGAAGCGGGCGCCATTCAAAGCGAGGGCCCCACTAAAAAGGAGATAGATGACAGGGATGATCCGGTCGATCTTGAGTAATATTTTTTACCCCTGGACGTGACCGAGTCCCAGAGGATCCCAAAACCGTTTTACACCTCAACACGCACAACACCATCGTGTGTCCGACAAAAGAGCATGGCCTTCACGTTAAGTGGTTAACCCACCTCCACGGAAAATGAGCGCAATGGTTATCTCCTCAGCTCCTCCAGATAATAATGGAAACAAATTTTTGTGGACACAACGGTTTCCAAAGAATGGACGTTTTTCCTCTCCCACCCTACAATGCTTAACCATCACACTTTAGATATGAGTAGTAGATGGTGAAGGAATTTCTCTGATTTTATCGCTATAAACCCACCTATCCTCCGTCCAAACCTCACCTGGCCGGACATCAGTCTTGAATATATTGCTTACAACAAACACCTCCTAAACTCTAATGCACGACCTTTCGGCATCCCCACACGAGAGAGGTTCTTGCTTACTCGTGGAATCCAAGTCCGACATCTCTTTCGTAGAGACACTCTTATTGAAGCTTTAGGCAAAGAGCCGACACGGAGCCAATAATTAGTACTCGATGAGGTTAGACAGAAGCTCCCCCTCAGTTGGGTTGCCATCATGTCTAACCCATCCCTAGTAACAGAAATTTACACGTACAATCCAAATTTCACTCTCACGTCTCTCACGGGCCTCCCCTTGGGCGCCATTTTTAAGCTACAACAACGCACGACCCAAATATGGGGCTCACCCCTACAGGTGTGCACCGTCACTGGCAAATCATGCCCACATCCATAGGCTACAGCACGGCCTTTGCACCGGCACACCAGCACACCAATTTATGTCCGCAAAGGAATTCTCCTCGGCACACCTCGCCGACAAAACTGAGAAAATGCATGGAAGCTTCCTAGCACCGCAGCCGCTGACTAGGCGTCAGTGCCTGATCAGACGGTGTCGACAGTCACAGGTCGTACACACTAAGGCACGGGTTTGGCTAGGAGACACAAGGCAAAGTGTCCGAATGCTTCAATATAGCATATGCAGAGAGGAATGACAAATTATAGGTCCAAGGCATAAGTACCTGCCGCGGCGCACGGCGGGTGTCGCACGCGACAGTCCAAGAGCTGTCCTAAAACCGGCCCAAAACCACTGTTCTGACCGTAACTCTGCGCACACATGTCAGAATGCTACGCCGTCTGAACCTAGACGTGCATAACCAAAAGACGGACGCTACGACTGGTCACATGTATGCATCCATCGAAAGACAGTGAGCATACAATGCAAAAACATGCAAATAGGCCTCATGGCCAGTCTGTCGAAAGACGCCTGCAAGATGTAAAAGACATAGCAAAGAGTCCTGGTGGCATCTGGGGCTCTAGTGCAGTGGTCGGCCAGCTCCAAGCTGGTAGTCCGCCGCCTGTCGTCGTGCCGCTGCCACCAAGGCCGCCCGCCTCAGGGATCTGCACGAGTATGGACAGGGTCGAGTGGTCACAGTAAACTGTACAGGAACGACACAAAGCACAACACTCCCCCATGACCCGATGGTACGCATGTCCATACGCGTGCAGCACTGGTACGAACACAAGAGTGAGTGACACAAACAGATGAGACGCAGACGCACATCCCACACTCAACCACTCTCACGCACGGGGCGAAGCCCAACAGAACGAATGGCCACCAGGAACTTTCCGCGGGCGAGTGCCTTCATCAAGAAATGAGCACGTTGCATGTCAGTACCAACCCACATGATGGAAATCACGTGTCGCTCCACCAGATCACGAATGAAGTGATGCTCAACCGCAATGTGCTTTGTGCGAGCATGAAAAATACCAGAGTTCTCCGCAATGGCGAGAGCACTCTGGTTGTCGCAACGCAGCATAATGGCGGGTACTGACAGCCCAAGCTCAAGAAACAAATGCTGGAGCCATATTTCCTCAGCAGCCCCTGCGCCCAAAGCAACATACTCTTCCTCTGACGAGCTATGTGCAATGCATCCTTGCTTCCCGCTTTGCCAAGACAAAGCGGTACAACTGAGCAGAAACACGTAGCCAATACGACTGCGCCCATCAGGGCTCCAAGCCCAGTCATTGTCAGTGTAGCCGTCAAGGACCACCGAACACTGCCGACGAAAGCAGAGTCCGAGGTACGGCGTGGAGACCACGTACCGTACCACTCGCACAGCCGCGTGAAGAGCTCTCACACGTGGAGGCTGCAAGAACTGAGCGAGGAGGTTGACGGCGAACGCGATGTCAGGACGCGTGGTGGTGGCCAGGTACATCAGAGATCCGATGAGACGGAGGTACAAGGTCACGTCCACTGTCTCCCCCANACTGAGCAGAAACACGTAGCCAATACGACTGCGCCCATCAGGGCTCCAAGCCCAGTCATTGTCAGTGTAGCCGTCAAGGACCACCGAACACTGCCGACGAAAGCAGAGTCCGAGGTACGGCGTGGAGACCACGTACCGTACCACTCGCACAGCCGCGTGAAGAGCTCTCACACGTGGAGGCTGCAAGAACTGAGCGAGGAGGTTGACGGCGAACGCGATGTCAGGACGCGTGGTGGTGGCCAGGTACATCAGAGAGCCGATGAGACAGAGGTACAAGGTCACGTCCATTGTCTCCCCCAGCTGTGTAGGGTCATCCACCTTCAGGGCATCCTACCCATCGGGTGTAAGAGGTGTGGAAGCGGATGGCACTGCACCAAGGAGATCACTGAAGCGCACCCCCATGACTCTTGTGTATCGGGCCTGATGCAGCAACAGTGTCCGATGTTTGCGATCTCGCGCGATCTCCATACCAAGAAACACCGATGCAAGACCGAGGTCCTTCATCCAGTAGACAGTCTCCAGGACAGCCTTGGCCTTGTTCACGGCCTCCAGGGATGGAGACGCAATCCGGAGGTTATCAACATAGACCAGGATGGCGGTGAACCGCTCGGGTGTCGGTATGATGAAGAGCGAGGGGTCTGCCTTGCTTCGTACGTATCTTGCACGAGTCAAAGTGCCGGTGATCTCCCGGTTCCAACACCGTGGAGACTGCTTGAGGCCGTACAAGGACTTGCGCAAGCGCCAGACCTTGTCATCGTCCTCAAAACCTAGTGGTTGAGCCACGTAAATCTCCTCATCCAGAGAGCCATGGAGGAATGCGTTGTTCACATCCATCTGGTGTAGTTCCCAGTCATGCTGAGCCTCTACACCAAACAGAGGTCGAGCTGAGGTCATGCGACCGACAGGGTCAAAGGTGTCAGTGTAATCGACTCCCTCAATCTGAGAGTACCCCTTGACGACCAAGCGGGCCTTGTAGCGTTCCAGTGAGCCATCCGGCTTCACCTTCTTGCGAAAGACCCACTTGACCTAAATCGTCTTCCTCCCAGGGGGAAGGTCGACAAGCTCATAGACTCTGTGCTCTCGGATAGCGCGAAGCTCATCCTCGCAAGCAGCTTGCCAGGCATCGGCATCCTCCGATGAGAGAGCCTTCCTCAATGTGCCAGGGTCAGGCGCCATAGAGGGGGAACTCTGCGTGGCAAGTGCACACGCCTCAGAGTCAGGCCTGACGGCCACGAGATCAGCTGCTGCGTCACAGGCGATATGGAACTCTTGAGTGACCAGGTCGTGCCCTACAGGGCACGCTGGATGTACCTCTGAAAGCTCGGTGCGGGCACTCAGGCCTAAGGCCTTTGTGCCTGGATCATCGCTCGCGATGCTGCGAGTGGAACGCCTGGGTCCGGGACCCGACGCTCGCTGAGTTGCGGAGTCCAGTGGTCGTAGGCGGCCACCGGGCTCACGGGAGTAACCGGAGGTCGAGGGGCACACCTCAGGCTCAGGGACAGGTACGACCACAGGAACGGGTACGACCACAGCTGGTGACGACTGAGACGAGGCAGCCGGAGATGCCGAGCGAGGAGATGAGCGTGTGGGAGACACAGGGCTGGGTGTGACAGCAGGCAAGGCTGGTCTGGACACTAAGGGGGGGGGTGTCAACCGACGTAGGAATGGGAGTGGGCAAGACTGGGTCAGACGCAGAAGCAGGGGTGCCTGCAGACACAGGTGATGGTGCAGGAGGAGGCGTGAGAGAAGAGGTACCTGTGGGGTGTGAAACAGGCTGTACAGGCGAGATCTCTGGGCCGACGGCAATGATAGCCGGATCATCAAGGGCTGGAGATTGAGAGGGGGCTCGAGCGGACACATCAGCCGGACGAGGGATGGTCGCTGGCGTAGAAGTCTCCCCCATCCGCCGAGGACCCTCACAGGAAGGGACATGGGCTGCGGAGAGGGCTGTGATCGAAGTCAGGTCACGGTANACGCAGGAGCAGGGGTGCCGGCAGACACAGGTGATGGTGCAGGAGGAGGCGTGAGAGAAGAGGTACCTGTGGGGTGTGAAACAGGCTGTACAGGCGAGATCTCTGGGCCGACGGCGATGATAGCCGGATCATCAAGGGCTGGAGATCGAGAGGGGGCTCGAGCGGACACATCAGCCGGAAGAGGGATGGTCGCTGGCGTAGAAGTCTCCCCCATCCGCCGAGGACCCTCATAGGAAGGGACATGGGCTGCGGAGAGGGCTGTGATCGAAGTCAGGTCACGGTACGTGAGTGACTAAAAAAACAACGCATCACGGGACTCAATGACGCGACGGCGAGTGGGGTCCCAAAAACGCCAGGCCTTCAACCGCGGGGAGATGCCAATGAAGGCACACAGGCGACCCCGAAGGGAGACCTTGGACGCCTGCTGGTCCTTGGTGTACCACACGGAGGCCAGGGATCCCCAGACGCGAGCGAGACGAAGGTCAACACGGTGGCCAAACCAGAGCTTGTACGGTGTAACATGGTCCGGAAGTGGACCATGCGGGAGGCGGTTCCAGACCCAAGTCATGTAGGCGAAGCCCTCGAAGGCGAAAGATTCCGGGAGACCGCACTCAGACCGCATGGCGCGAACCGCATCCTCCATGGTGCGGTTCCAGTGCTCAGATACACCGTTCTGCTATGGGGTAGCAGGAGCAGAGACCTGGTGAAAAATCCCGTGCTCAGCAAAGAAGGAGTCCATCTCACCAAGGAACTCGCCGCCGCGATCTGAGCGAAAAGTATGTAGCGTGTGGCAAGACTGACGTTGAGCCATCACGAGCCAGAGCCAAACCGCAATGGCGGCGTCACTCTTCTGGCGCAGACTGTAGACCCACCACATGCGGGTGAAGTCATCAGTCAGCGTCAGAACATACCGGCCCCTCTCGGACAGAGACTCGATCAAGAGAGGGCCGAGAAGGTCTGAGTGAACCAACTTGAGAGGCCGAAGTGCTTGGGAATGAGAGTCAGGGTAGGTACACCGGTGCATCTTCCCCTGAGCGCAAAAAAGATAGTCAGTCTTGGGTGGCTTCTAGAAAGAAGCCACGTCAAGACCGAGAGCGGGCTGTGTCTGAATGAGCTTCAACATAGTGTCGTAGCCCACGTGACACAGACGGCGATGAAGCAACCGCTCGTGTTTCGGAGATAGAACACCAGTGACAAAGACACGACCGGAGGAGGAGGAAGAGCAAGGAGAGGAGGGCCGAGCAATGCGATACAGATCATCTATGACTGAAGCACGTAGGACGACACTACGGGTGTCAGTAGCAGTCACATTCGTTGAGTTACCGGTATGCTCCACTGAGAGACCCATCAAAGTGCAGGCACGCACAGAAAGCAAGCTGAGCTCAAGATCAGGCACAAACAACATGTCGGAAAGGTACAAGGGGCCAGACAGATCATCGAAGCATACAACCCCAACACCATGGACTGGCAAGGACTGACCAGAGCCTGTACGAACGGAACGGACAGACGTGACAGGGTCGAGAACATCAAAGTCACTGCGACGCCACGTCATGTGATGGGTGGCACCATAATCGATGATCCAAGTGCCACCAGAGTCATGACTAGAGGATGTCACTGTACAACGAGCAATGGAACACTCGCCATCACAGGGACGCTGAGCCGTCAGTGGGGAGGAACGACGCACAACACAAAGATGAGACTCATGAATCCACTCGGTGCAGTCAGGCCCATCATCATCACATGCTGACTGTGCTCCCCCACACGCGTAGTCACGAGCCACAGGAACGGACAAAAAAACAGTCTGTGAACCACCCGACGATGACAACACACTCGCACCTCCCTGAAAGCGGAGCGCCAGAAGGTGGCGAAGCTCGGCGATGGTGTGGTCGCGCGGGTCCGGATCGCTGCTGCTCGCCGGTGAGGAGGCAAGAACAGTTGCAGTCGTGGCCGCCGTGCGTCCGGAGGAGGATGGGGGTGACGTGCAAGACGTGGAATGGAGAGCATGAGCAGTCTGGAGCCCACGAGTGATCCGCGCCCACTCGAGCGGCTGCTGGCACTCGGTGTAGCGATGGGCGCCTCCACAGTTGTAGCAGTGCACACAACGGCCAAAGCTACCACTGGATGACGACTACTGCTGACCTGATCCACGCTTCCTATTCTTCTTCTTCCCCTGGGTGGCTGCTGCAACGCCCTGTGTCTGTGTGGGTGTAGACGGGGTCGAAGAGGAGGAGGAAGATGAGGTGGTCATGGAGGAAATGGATGAGGGTGACTGCTGGAGAGAAGATGGTGGTGATGCGATGACTCTTGTAGCGAGGGAAATCTCCTCATGCGCTACTGCTGCCTCACGGGCTGAAGTCACCTGGAGGAAAAGCTGATGCGCCCAAGGAAGCAGCTGTAGAGTGGTTGAGAAAGGCTCGAGGACAGCGTCGCTATACCGTGTGAAGATGTCGGTGTACTCAAGGTGAACTCCGAGCATAATCGTCCGAAGCGCCCACAGTTGTGTGCCTCCTGAGGTCCCCACACGCGTGTAGAAACGCATAGCGCGTCGCCAGTAATCCGTTGCAGACTCCGCAGGCCCCTGACAAAGCAAATGAAAAGCACGAATGTATGACGCACGAGTGGCGTGTGTCTCTGCGGCCAGCAGGGATAACGCCAGATCCCAGCCTCCACAGGGATCGGCGCCGGTGCCTGTGCCAGCCTCACCAAGGAAGGGGCGGAAGTCGACGACAGTCTCGCGTGGCATGGCGTAGAGAAGTCCGCGCATGGCCCGGGCTACTGACAGGGCCTGTGCTGGATCTGTAAACTGGTACGGGCTGTGGTAGTAAGGCCACACTCCCTCAGATGTAGCCCACACCTGAAACAGGATCTCCCAACAGTCAAAACCATCCTCGCTGATGTACCGTGGAGGTGGTGCCTCAAAGTCCTTAGGTTGCCGCTCCGTGGGGAGAGAAACCGCAGGCTGAGGAGGACGAGAGATGGGAAAAACTCCTGGGAGAGGGTGATCGCCAGGGTAGTCAGGTCATGATCGTATCGGGGTAACCAGTGGAGGTCGGGTACCCGTCTGCAGCTGACGGAGGCGCTCCTGGAGAACTCAAATCTCGTGGTCTTGGGAATCATCCGTGATGCCTAGCATGAATGGCTCATCGTGTAGTGGCTCATCATTAAGGAGGTCAGCAGGTGGT
Organism: Penium margaritaceum; assembly: GCA_023375785.1. Classification (NCBI taxonomy): domain Eukaryota; kingdom Viridiplantae; phylum Streptophyta; class Zygnematophyceae; order Desmidiales; family Peniaceae; genus Penium; species Penium margaritaceum. The sequence continues at coordinate 24,659 of SZWC01014543.1, forward strand.
GGGTCAGGTAGAGCGCCTGTCACGGGTGCCTGGACCGAATGCTAGGTAGAGACCGCAACTTCGGCAGCTCCCTCAGAAATCCGCGGAGGGGCCGTGGACTGAGCACGTACAAGCTAAGTCAGCGTGCGGATAGCGTCAGTTTGCTCCCTCTGGAGACGACGCATCTCATCTTGCTAGCTGTGCAGGTCCTCAATGGTCTGCGAGCGTGGACTCTGTACGCCAGACGAGGAGGAGGAGCGATCGCCTGGTCCCTTCTCCTTCCTGTCGGACAGGCTCATGTCGCCGCTCAGTATGGGGCAACGGATGAAGTTAGTCGGATTGAAAAAGTGTTAGCGTTTCTCGACGAGTTGATATACTGGCAACTTTTGACTCTCCGGCCAAAAATTTCACTAAGTATGGTGCTGACGTTAGGAGGTGGTTGCTGACGTGAGCACGAGTAATGACGTCAGCAAGCAAAATTGCTGACGTCGGCTTGTCTCCCCCTTTTTTTTTCTTCGCGAATCTGCGTGCGTGTGCAGCCGCTCCGCGGTGGCCGCGCGAACGCTACGCGGAAGCTGTGCAGCAGCTTCCGCCCAGATGCTGCTGCAGCTGCGTTGTCAGCTACAGTAGCAGCTGTGTAGCCGCGGATGCAGCGGTGGCAGCAGTGGCTACGCTCCTGCTGCTGCTGCTTCTGCTGCTCGGCGCTGCAATTGCTGCTCGCTGCCGCCGCCGCGCGCTGCTGCTGCTGCCACTGCCGCGCTGCTGCTGCTGCTACTGCTGCTGCTCTGCTGTTGCCGCCGCGGCTGCCGCTGCTGCTGTTGCGTTGCTGTTGCCGCCACTACTGCTGCGCTGCTGCTGCCACTGCTGCTGCTACGCTACTGCTGCCGCCACTGTTGCTGCGGCCGTTCCTGCTGCGCTGCTGTTGCCGCTGCCTCTGCTAATGCTGCTCTGTTGCTACGGCTGTGGGAGGGGCGGCTCCACTCACTACAGCCGCCACGCACCTCGCGTGGCGGTGCACAATGCTGCTGCTGCCTCTGTTGCTGCGATCTCACGTGGTGGTTGGGGCTGCGTAGACGGCGACCGGCTTTCTCCAACAGGCCTCAGGAACTCTGCTCCAGCGGTGACTCTCATTGCTGCTGCTCTGTTGCGTCTCTGCTTCGCAGCTCAGTGAGAACTGTCTCACTGCTCTGATACCATGAGAAAATGTATGGAAGCTTCCTAGCACCGCAGCCGCTGACTAGGCGTCAGTGCCTGATTAGACGGTGTCGACAGTCACAGGTTGTACACACTACGGCACGGGTTTGGCTAGGAGACACAAGGCAAAGTGTCAGAATGCTTCAACATAGCATATGCAGAGAGGAATGATAAATGACAGGTCCAAGGCATAAGTACCTGCCGCGGCGCACGGCGGGTGTCGCACGTGGCAGTCCAGGAGCTGTCCTAAAACCGGCCCAAAACCACTGTTTTGGCCGTAACTCTGCGCACACATGTCATAATGCTACGCCGTCTGAACCTAGACGTGCATAATCAAACGACGGACGCTACGACTGGTCACATGCATGCATCCATTGACAGACAGTGAGCATACAATGCAAAAACATGCAAATAGGCCTCATGGCCAGTCTGCCGAAAGACGCCTGCAAGATGTAGAAGACACTACAGAGAGTCTTGGTGGCATCTGGGGCTCTGGTGCAGTGGTCGGCCAGCTCCAAGCTGGTAGTCCGCCGCCTGTCGTCGCGCCGGTGCCACCAGGGCTGCCCGCCTTAGGGATCTGCACGAGTATGGACACGGCCGAGTGGTCACAGTAAACTGTACAGGAACGGCACAAAGCACAACACCCAAGCACAACATCCCAAGTTACCAACCTGTCCCTAGATCTCACCCAATAGTTTTTTTTTATGAATTACGTGACATTTGATTTTGCCCAAAATTAGGTCCTTTGTATTTTTTGGGGTGATTCTCCCAACCACCTACTCTGCCCGCCCTTGCTCCTATATTCGCATATACCTCGTTCAAGTCGGTCCGTGGGCTCAGAGCGACAATCGCTTCTCGAGAACTCAAAGCTTTGAGTTTTCAAAGCTTTGAGTTCTTGCATGACACGTGTGTGTGTTTGCACTGACAAACACACTGATGTGTCATGAAATAGGAACAGCGAGGGCAAAATCGTCGCGTCGGAGTACGCTCGCCATCGCGAGCGCACTCCGGCTAAGTTGGACACAGAATGTTTGATAGCGACGCCCATGTATTTACACAGTTTTTTGTGTAGCTAAAATTCTGTTCCCAGATTAAAGGGACGATTCGCCCAAACCAGGCACAACTATGGTACTCCTCATAGGCGAATCAGAAGTAGTTGTTTTGAACGAAAACAGTGGACAGTACGGTATCGACTTGGAAAAACCGATGCAACCCTTCACGCTCTCTATGAAATATTCATAAGTACCGACAAACCATCTGCGACACGTGAGCCAAAATAGGAAGAGAACTACCCTCACATTCAATTTTATTGGAACCAGATCCATAGCAATGTTAGAAACCCCCCTCTCAGACTTCGAACTCAAGGCATCATGCTCCGCGTCCTTTACCGCTCCATCCAAGTTAACAACCGCTACCGCTTTCTTCCCCCACCGTCGTCCCCCCTATGTCCACGGTGCAATATTCCTGAA